>JABYPW010001659.1:0-14308 GCA_016880775.1 Phymatotrichopsis omnivora
TACCAGACCTACGATTTTTCTTCGTACAAAACGAAAAAAAAAAAAAAAAAAAAAAAAAAAAAATAACCCGATCCCTAACTACCAAGTGAATAGAAAAACCATTTGAATAAATTCTTGATGTGTAAGCGTGAACCCTAAGCGAAGGAAGGGGCTAAGAAGGCATAGATTTTCATTAATTCCACCACTTCGGAAACCAAAAAAAAAAAAAAAAAATCACTTCCGAGACCGAAAACAGATTTTTAAAGTACGATCTGGCAGGTGGCGACTAGTAGGCATCGCAAGGTGAACAGCCGGACGCTGGTTGTTGTTTGGTTGTGGAGTTAAAAGGTGGTGAAGTTTCGTCGCTCTCACTATCCGAGGATGCAAATTTCCTTCGCAGGTTCCTCCTGCATAATTGTCAACACGCATGATTTTAAGTCATTTACGATTGTGATAATAGCCTCCATAACGATCCGAAAGACTATTTTTCCAGCCGTTTGATAGCAGGTGCGTTGCTTCAGAGCAGACTTCGGCATCACTCTTGGTATTATTCGTGGGGTTATTGGGGTTGACGGTTGCGAATTCTTTTGTTCCAACCTCTTGTTGCGTAATTCAATTGCGACAGTACCATTCAAATTCAAGCATTTGCAAGCTTTCTTCAAACGCTTTTGACCACTGGCTGTTTCGTTTTTCATAGGCAACGGGTATTTTCTACCTCGGTATTAGATATACCAAGGGCGTTCTTGGCAGTAAGGATCAAACGAATCAATTTTCCTATTTCCTCCAAAGATGTATTTCCATTCCTCAATTCTTGACAAGCAGCTTATGCTTGACAACGGAGTTTTTGATTATAGTGTGGAGTTTGTAGAACGTTGTCGTTGTCGAATTCAATGAGGTTGGGTGTTGTGTTCGTACCCTTGGCAAGGATTTTTGGGACAACTTTTCTTGCATTAAGGGGACAATACTGGTAGTTTCGAACGCAGTTTCGATATTGCTACATGTAATCATCAGTACGGATTTTGAATAGAAGTGGAAGACAAATGGATCATTTAAACTGATCTTTGTGCTCTATGTTTAATTCTCAACTGCTTTTCCGTAATATTGCTCCAAGGGACTGAGTAAACTATCGAGCATTTGAAGGAGGTGGGTCAAATGAGATGGAAGACATATAAGCAAAATGCTAAGCTTAATACAGGATTGTACAAACTTAAAGGAAACATGAGAAACATGTAATCTGTGTCCATCCAAAACCCCCTACATTTCTCAACAACATATCCATGAACAAATGCTCAACATATGGGAGAAGATTACAAAGAAACAATCCCCCAAAGATGTGAAAGAAGTGTCTATAGAAGAGAACCAAATCTTTTCCCTGTTCCCCAAAATCACCTCTAGGATTTTTCAGATACAATCTCATAAGTCACACCTCACATACAACTTTGCTTGGGGCCCCAATGTATACCTATGCCCCCATTGCCACTAGTACCTAGAAAGCATACAACATGCAACCCTGAAGTACCTAGCCTATATGGAAGTTTGGCCTAAGTAATTCCTAAACCCTATACCTCTTGAATGAATCTTCTGAGACAAGATTGATATATAGAAGATTAGCAAATACATTATCAAAACAAAAACAGGGATCCCTATCAAACTGCACCTATATGAATTCTATGTAGTTGTGACCATGGACTATAACATTCCCTCTAGAACACTATCATGTCCCCCCTTACCTTCTCCCCCTAGTATTTATAGTAGTTGAGGACTGTACAAGTATTTTTTAGATTAGAATACTCTTATAGGACCTGGTCCTGTTAAGGGATCAGCTTCTCCTTTATGTACCTTCCTAGCTTTTCCTATTTCTGACTCTATTTCAGATTTTTCTCTAGAGGAGGTTGCACTGGCTTTTGACTTTTTGACTTTATCATTTTTTCTATTGCACTACCTTTTTTTTTCTTTGGGAGGATATTATTTTATTATATGCAATAGCTAGGTAGCAGTACATGGATATTCTTTTAGGATGATTACTTTAGGGTCATAAAGAATGACATGAGTTATACTCTCTTTCCTTTTATCTTCCTTCATACTTTCATATCTCTTGATTGAAAACTCAATACTATATCTTTTGTTTTTATAACTATCATGATAATTTTTTAACTTTGGCTCTTATATAGAGATTAGTACACTGTACATAAAGTTGATTTACTATCAGGATGTCCTCCTCCTCCTCTCTCCACTCAGTTGCTAGCACCCCTAACCTAATATATATACAAGTTGAAGATAAAGTAGAACATCCTACCAAGACCCATAAAAATAGTGGTAGAGGATCTCTCATCCTTACTCTAATTCAGAAGTTCTAAAATAATATATAACTTGGCCTAGCTAAACCTATAGAGGTAATACAACAAGCTCTATTATTGATGTTCCTTACTAAAACACTCCCTAAATCACAAATTCCCTCAATACAATTATATAATAGTAAAGTATTATCATAAATCATCACAAAACTATAATGGATAAGTATAAGGTAATATGCTAATAAGTCTCTACCCTTATCAGGGTTCTTTGAGTATATTTTTCTTATCATTGAAATTACAACATGATTACATCTTTTGCTTTCACAACTGTCACGATAATTTTTCATCTTTAGCTCTTAGATAGAGATTGGTACTTAGTACCTGAAGAAGATTAACTATTAAGATTTCCTCTCACTCCCCTAACCCCTTCTCTACTGCCCCCTCTTCCTCCTCATAGTAAATAATACAAGAAGTAGCCAATATAGCAAACTTACTCTACAATGCAACTTTCTCTCCTATTGTCACTCGGTTATCTAGTACTAATAAGTTTAAACTTGCTACAGATGATAAACTATAAGGCTATTATATGGCCCTTTTACTGCAATTTCTTACAAAAATATTGCCTAAGATTATGAAGGCCCTCTCCAACTTGATCAAACAGCAAAACTGTATGATATAGATAATCTTCAAAATGTATGAAAGAACTTATAACTGAGTTACTGCCTTAAATAATAATCTACACGAAATAAGGTAGACCCTTAGAAGCAAAACTACTAATAATGCTCTTGAGGAATCCCTCAACAAAATTGAGAAAGTGGATAAGGAGATCTCAGAAAAGGTCAAAAAGATCACAAAACTAAATGTCACTAATGACATATAAGCTCCAAGCATGACAACACCCCTACAACCACTACCTAAGGCAATGTAGGTACAGGTGGTCCCCTAGACAAACAAAAATAGAGCCATAGCCTCTGTTTCTCCCCTCGCTGTATAACATAGTGACTAACACTACCCTATCAAGTGTGACTATAAAATTATCATTGTAATAACTTCTAAGGTTAGTGAATTTAACCTAGTTAAGCTAAGGGATACTATAAATAACACTCTGTTAGACCCAAAAGCCTTTACACCTCTCTGCATCACTACCATTTGAAAGAATAACCAATGCTATATCATCATTACCACTATGGAAGATATGACTATTGCTACTATCCTCGCATACTATAACAAAATTGAGGCCACTGTTAAAGAATTCTTCCTAACCACCTTAGTTCGCAAGAACCTCAGGTAGAAGAAATACCTAGTCTACAACATCCTACACTCACTCACTAACTCCATCACAGAAGCTGACTTATTCTGAAAGGAAATTGAGTACTTCAATAAAGGAGTCATTCTAGAATAAACCCTGTAGTAACTGCTCTAAGAAAGCAACTGCACTGGCAAATATATATCCTCCCTAGTCATCATAGTCATCAATGACAACAATGAATAACACATTTTAAGAGGATTCACTATCCTTACCTATACCCCTTAAGTTGAAAAATATATACCCTTCAACTTAACTACCTGCTGCACCACCTGCTAGGAGTTTGGTCACCACAAAGCTCACTGTCAAATCCCTCCACAATGTGATATGTGTGTGTAAGTGCACTATATCTTGAAGTACACATGTGGATATAACAAATGCGAATAGGTCAGGTGAATCTGCAATGATACAGTTCTCAAGTACTATAACTACAAAAGGCAAATATACTATATCAAACACCTTATACCCAACATTCATCTAAGTAAAAGCATTGGCCACTGTGTAGAAGGAGGAAGCTGTGACCATCATTATAGGTGGTGTTTAGTTCTCTCTTTACTTTTCTTTCTCTTCTTCCTTTAGTAAAGGTATAGATGCAAAAGAAAGGGGTTTTCATTTCCTTTCCTTATCTACTCTATTCTTTACTTCCCTACCTTTCTTAATAAGAGTCCATTACTTAGTTATTATAAGGTTCACCTTGCTAAGGGATAATAGACTGAAGGACTATTTTGTAGGACCATTTCAGGTGTATTTCTTCACTGTATTTGTACATCTTTGTGTATATAGTTTTGAGTCTTTCCCTTTGTTCAGTTTGGTCTAGGGGAAGTAGGTGACATACCATAGTCATTGACTATATGTGGATGACATAGGTAGATATAGAAGAAGTAGAGTAGTTACTAAAATTAAACTAAATAATTATCATTATCTCTACCCTAATCAACAACCTTATAGAAGTCACACAAACCCTCTGTAGTAGAAAATTAAACACTGCCCTAGAAGAATCCCTTAAATAGACCAAAAAAGCAACTTACTATACCTCTAGGAAAATGAAGAAAATCTCTAAACTGAATATTGCTAGAGAAGTAGTAACTATAGGCCCTAACACACCCTCTAAGCTATTATAGCATAAGTTTATTTAGGCCTAAGTAGTATTAAGACAGAAGTATAAGTGAGTTACTACCTCCTTCCTACACCTTATAACTAAACACAGTAACTGAAACTACCCTATAAGGTGTAACCATGAAATTATCATCTCTACTACCTGTGAGATTAGTACCTTTGACCCTATGAAGCTTATGGACTCTATTAATAATACTCTGAAATAAGCCAAATCCTGATCTACCCTCTATATTACCTTGGTTTATAAGAACAGCTAATGCTCTATTATTGTCACTACTATAGAAGATGTTACTACTTAAGTAGTACTCACTTACTATAATAAAATTGAAGTTACTATCAAGGAAATACTCCCTATATCCTCTATTTATAGGTAAGAAGGGTCTAGTAGTATAGCTATCCTAGTGTCTTTATACAGTAATATGGAATATCATAGGATTAAATCCTACTCATTGTGATGGGAGGCTTGTTGAGGATGTAGACATAGGTATAGGCACAAGAAGCTTCACAAGAGGGTATTACTGAGTGAACTCAGATATCCCAACTAGCAAGTTAAATCTGCTTATGTTTTCCACCTTTATTGAGAAGAGAATATAGAGAATTTATTGAAGAGAAGTAAAATATATTCTTAAGACTTAAAGATGGTACAAGACTCAAGATGATGGATAGAGAGAGAAGAAGAAGAAATAAAATACATCGCTTATCTACTTCCTCTTAAATACCTATTTCCAACTGAGTAGCTATAGAGAAACTTTTACAAAGGAAATAAACCCTATTGGAACATTCCATCCAGATTCCCCTATCCTTTTCACAATTCCCTAGAAGGAGATCAGTTTCATGATCAGAGAATTAGAGAAAGGTTTTGGCATAATTGTAATGAATCATAGTCATGTACTTTCTTACTCGTCATGTTCTCTATGTATTTCATATTGTCAGTGATGTTCTTTGGAATTCCACATTATGAATTATGAATTATTACGCAGTCATGTATGGTCACTCATGTTTAGCTATCTGCCTTACGGAGGTTATGAGAACAGTGTTTAGATTGAATGATGTATGGAAAAGGGTCATATGGATGGAACAGGTTTTACAGAGACTGCTCTAGAAGGGAGGCAGTGCTCTTAGCAGTTGGTATAAAAGAAGGAGAAACCTTGTAGTCCTGTATCTTTTCCTTCTTTCTTCTTTACACAGTATCTTAAGTATACACCTTATGAATAAAGAGTTATTCCTACAAACCTTCAGCACATCATTGCCTTGCCTAATGCATACCTCTTGAGTCCTCTGAAGAGTTGTGTATCTTCTTCCATCCTGATTTACCCCTAAACCCTGATACAGACTGAGCATTAGTTGTATTGCTGAAGGAGTTATCCTTTACTCTATACTGTGTCATTTAGAAATCACCGTCGAAGAATATATATGAGAGTTCAGGTGATATTGGATGTCATCCCTAGTCAACTAGAACTTCCAAGGAGAAGCACCCCAGTTCACTATCGAAGAAGTTACTAAGCTGCTACAAGACAAGAACCTACTTCCTCTAGAAGAACCCAAAGACCTTCAAATCCCACCCCCCAGAAGAGGAATCGCAGAGTCCATTTCAGTCTTGAGGTATAGGCTAGGCCAACATAGAGACTAGCATCACCAAAGGTACTTCCTGAGAGACTGACAAAAGCTCAGAAAGTTTGGTGCAGCAAGTGCAGTTAGAAAGTCAACCCCATTGACCACCACCTGTGCTACAAGACTAGGGAATAGCAAGTACTTGAAAAGGCAACTAAGCTACAGTGGAAAAAGGGTTTCTGTGTTAGAAACTGTGACAGGTAAATCCACAGATTCTTCTGCAAAGACTATTACTGTGATGACCATTAGGATGATAGAATCCACTTCAACCACTAAGTACCAGGTACTACAAGTGGTAACAGTTACCCTAGACCCAGGAAAAGTACCAGTACTACGTTTGTACCTGTGATCAGACACTTACACTATAATCGCAAGTTTCCTGCTAGATGAGGAATTGGAGGATACCGCCCTCAAATTCATGAAACATCTTAGGAAATCTAAGGTTGATAACCTTGCAGTTGAAGTCACTATTCTCCTAGATACAGACAGTATACCAGGAAAGTAAAGATAAGATTGTTCTCTATCTGTACAAGGACAATCTTGTTGTGCTACATCAGAATCACCCTGTCACCCCAGTCCAGCTTGATAAACTCAGAATCCTCCTGCTCATCACCATAGATCCCAGTATCAACGAGTTCATAGCACCAAAAAGGTATAGGCATTAGTCAATGTCTCCCAAGGAAAAGCTTCCAGACCCACCTAAAGATCTAGAAGAAGTATACCCTCTCCTAGGCCTAGAAGAACTACAGTTCTGGTGAGATATCTACAACCTCAATAAGGCCCAAGCTATCCCACAGTACTAAAGGATTAGAGACTGGATCAGAGAATACTACAATTCTAGTATTGACAAAGAACAAGAGGTTGAGGACCTAAGACAGTAGCAAGTTATGAATCAGCAACAAATCGAAAGCCTAAAAAGGGAATGGGTACCAGGAAGTGAACAACTTGAAAATCTGAGACAGGAGTGGATCATACTCTAGCTAAGGATCGATACCCTACAACAAGAACTGGAAGAGGAGTAACAACAAGCATGAGAAATGCCTAAGCTAGCAAAGCTTAAGGACCCTGAAGTATTCGATACAAAGGATCGTACCTAACTAGACCTATTCATCACCAGGTGTATGGACAACTTTGAGGTTAATGAGGATAGGTTTGAAGGTGAGGACTACAAGGTCAAGTAGGCAGCATCATTTCTGAAGGGACTAGTGCAAAAGTAGTATATCACCAGAAGGCTAAAAAACTCTAAGAGTGGAAAAGCACTTGAGGAAACATGGTCAGCCTTTGAAGAAGCCCTAAGGAAGGTATATGATGATCCAGATAAGGATAATACTGCTTACCAGCAGTTGGAAAACCTCAGACAAAAGGGGAATATGTCTGAATATTGTGTAGACTTTAATGGTCTTGCATTCAATGCCAATCTACCTGAAGATGATAGGATGAAGATACTCCTGTTCAAGAAAGGACTGAAAGGAAAAGTCCATGAGGCCCTGGCCTACCAATCAGATCTCCCTAAAACGTACTCAGAGTTCATACAACTGTGTATCTAGTTGGAAAGTCAACTTGGGTCAATCCTGAAAAAGGAAGAGAAACCTACCAGCAGGTCCTAGGAGGAATAGCAGAAGCAAGGCTTCAAGAAACAGAACAAGTTCAACAACTACTGCCAGAAGGGACAACACCAGGAAAAGGAAAAGGTCACTCAAGAAGAGAAGGATCACCACAAGAATAAAGGCCTGTGTTTCAGTTGTGGAAAAGAGGGACATTATACCAGAAACTGTCCAAAGAAAGAAAGTAGTAAAGAGTTAAAGACCACCAGCACAAAAGTTGCAACTATTATGGTTCAGTCAGGAAACTCCAAGAGTCAGAACTAGATAGTGGTCTAGCTATGAGGAAACCCTAGGGGAAGAACTTTACCTAGAAAGCTGCTAGAATAGAAAAATCTAAGATGTTTTCAGAAGGAGAACATCTGATAGTCCAAGCAACATTGAATAACACTATGGAGTGTTATGCCCTATTGGATACAGGGGCAACCAGTTTCACATTTATGGACAAAACATTTACACAGAGAAACAGTTTCGCTATATCAAAGTTGGAGACCCCAAGAACCTTAACAGTTATTGATGGAAGATAAGCAAGTAGCAGAAGGATCACCAAGGTCGCCAAAGTGGAAACGTAGGTTGGACCAAAAAGAGAACAAGTGTTATTCTATATCATCAAGTTAGCAGACTATCCTATCCTATTAGGATTATAGTGGCTACAACACCATCAAGCATAATTAGATTTTAGGAGAAATCAGCTCACATTCCTGGAAGAGGAGGGGAGAAGTGGAATCGATATCACCACCATTAGAGCGGTACCCTTTGAAAATATAGCAGCGAAAGAAAATATAGCAACCTACATGCTATCATCATTACAGAGTCCACTAAGGAAAGGGAGGCACTGGAAACAATACCACTAGAGAAGTTAGTACCAGAGGAGTACCACGAATATTTGCACCTTTTTGATAAAGAAAAAGTGGATGCTTTACCACTATATCGGAAAATGGACCACAAGATTCCATTGATTGAAGGAGGTAAACCACCATAGTTACCTACCTATGGACTATCAGAGGTACAGCTGCAAGAGCTACGGAAGTACCTAAAAGAGAATATAGTGAAAGGATTTATCTAGGAGTTGCAGTCTCCAGCTGGCACACCTATATTGTTTGTGAAAAAGAAGGATAGATCACTCCGCCTATATGTGGATTATCGAGGACTCAACAAAGTCACAGTCAAAATCGCTATCCGTTGCCATTAATCTAGGAAATATTAGAATGGTTGAAAAAAGCAAAGATCTACACCAAGTTAGATCTAAGACAGGCATACAATTCAGTCAGAATTGCAGAAGGTGAGGAATGGAAAACTGTATTCTACACCAGGTATAGTCATTATAAGTATAAGGTTATGCTTTTTGGTCTCACAAATGCACCAGCAACATTCCAAGCATTTATTAATGATATATTAAAAGATCATTTAGACTGTTATAAACACCAGTAGTGGTCAGCGTCAAGGTACCTAGATGATACGCTATGATGGAGGTTATGCTTATGTTACCAACATATGAGTATGCCGTCTCTACCCTTCAATATTGTGTCAAGTGCTCTGTAGACGATCCTCTGTCATATGACCTTATTACGTGGCATGGTATGGTATGGCTTTGCCATTAGCCTTGACTAAGCATGGGAAGTCAGCCCCACAAGCACGTGATCAGCTATCGGATGATGCAATATTGGCCTAGTCAGCCATGAGGTCATGATTGGGTGATCGGACTCGTATCATGAGAGACTATTACAAATCGGGAGTGAGGCCTAAGAGGGTAATAGGTGATCATAGTCAAATTAAGTACTAATTACATCCTGTCCTTTCTGGACTCTTCTACAGGTTTCGGCGATTAGGAATCAGGAGATGGTCTAGAACAGGTCTTAGTTCTTTGTGTTTCTATTTCCTTTGTCATCTCTTTGTCAGCTCAGGTGAAGGATGGGATATATAAGTGCACAGTTGTTCTTGTCTTGTTGTCTCAGGGGCGAGGATGGTCTAGTGGTATAGCTGTCCTGGTGTCGTTGTACGGTAATGCGCAATGTCGTGGGTTCAAATCCCACTCGTCCCATCCTATACCACAAATTTCCGGTCGGTCATGGGTTTTGTAGCGTAGGCGAGTTTTCCCCCACCATGCAAGGTTGCCTAATTACTGGTTCAGTCCTTGTAAGCGAATGCGACCGATGATCACAATGGCTGTATAAAGGGTTACCCTGACGGCGCTTAGCGAAGTATGGCTCCCTCTCTAGTTAGGCCATCCGATTAAATTCGCGCAAAGCCGTCCACTAGAAAAGTGTAACCAATGGAAAAGAGTTTCCTTGTCTTGTTGCCTAGACGATAACTGAGATACATCATCATCCCCACATAATGTTTGCCTAAGGCCTGACTGTGTAGGCGAGCGGGCAGAGCGGGCACCCACGGTCGGCCCTGCTCTAAGCGACATTGCGGTATAGGATCGTACTGCCGTACTATGTCACTTAAGCGAGCTGATCAACCAACGACGCGATACTCTCAGAGTTCCTAGGAGAGGTGTTCAGGGCTCCCGGAGTGTTGCACCCTACGAACTGAGGATGCAGTAGCGTCCGACCCCTATTTCTCTCGGTCGCATCGGGCGACCTTTTCTTTTATTTTCGATACGTGACCGGACGATTCGAACGGTAGTTCTGAGGAGGGTAATCAGCGATTTAACCTTGTGGTTTTCAGGTAACAGTGTCTGGACACTGATCTCTATCAAGCCTGTTGTCGTGTCTATTGGTCGGGTTTACGGTCGGGGGAAGCAGAGGATTTCTTTTGTTTAAAGGGTAATGCAAATGGTAGGAGCAGCAGATTTCCTTTGTTTTAAGACATGTTGCTCTTTTTATTTCCTCTTTTCATAGCCAGTCTATCCTATTAAGTTAGTGAAAAAGATGCCCCACTATGGGAAGAGTGTAGATAGCCTTTTAGCTTAGGGAATAGAGTCTCCTTGTCTTGTTGTCTTTCTCTCCTTCCTTCTTTAGCACATAGCTTCTTATCTTCTCTGCGATCAACATTGTGAAAGCCTTTGAGTTATCTTCGAGCCTTAAAGAATATATTCGTCATTTCTGCCTTCTACTCTAGAAGTCTACCCTGTTCGTCGTAGGAACGATATCTTCTAGTTGAGCTTTCATTTAGCCAAGATATCTGAGTTTACTCAGTAGCGTTTGCGAAGCATGCCTGAGGTATCTTTACTGAGTTATATACGAACCATATAGGGTGATCCGTCATATGGAGATTTTCTCTATTGTCTATATAGATAACATATAGATCTTTTTGAAAAACTTGGAGGAGTACATCAGCCATGTGTAAACAGTCTTGAGAAAACTAGGGGAAAACAAAGTTTATTGTAAACCTAAGAAATGCAAATTCCATGTCGCAGAAATGGAATTCCTCGGATATATCATGCCCCCAGAAGGCATCACCATAGACAACAAAAAGGTAGAAGCAGTACTTAGATAGGAAATCCCAAAGTCAGTAAAGGATATTCAGATGTTTCTAGGATTTGCAAACTTCTACTGAAGATTTATCAAAGGATACTCAAGAGTAGTATCACCAATCACAAAGTTATTAAAAAAGGACCAAAAATTCGATTGGATGAAGGAAGCAAGCACTGCTTTTATAAGTCTCAAAGAAGCGTTTATATCAGCACCAACCCTGAGACACTTTGACCCAGAAAAACTAGTTTTTGTAGAAATATATGCATCGGATCATGTGGCTGTAGGCATCCTTTCCCAGAAATTCCAGCATGAAGGTGGAAAACAAGTTCTGCACTAAGTAGCATACTTCTTAAAGAAGTTTAACCCTACACAGTGCAACTATCCTATATATGATAAGGAACTATTAGCAGTCATTCTCACATTTTCATAGTGGGAATAGCATATTGCATACTCAAAATTCCCAGTTCAAGTGATAATAGATCACAAGAACTTTGAATACTTTATGACTAAGAGAATGTTGAATCGCTGACAAGCAAGGTAGTCTGAGTTCCTATCTAGGTTCAACTTCTAGATATGTTTTCGACTAGGGAAACAGGGAGGAAAACCTGATTCTTCAACTAGAAGATCTAGAGAACTTCCAAGGGAAGGGGATGAATGTCTTACATATCAGGAACAGATGATCATTCAACCCTGCCACTTGGACCCTACATTACAAGCAAGTTCAGAGCTGCATATCCTCTTAGCAATACTAGAAGTGGAGAGAAATTAATGTTTTGAGGAGAAAGTCAAAAGGTCTTATGACAAGGACCCTACTACAAAGTCTATCCTACAGGCCCTGCAGAAAGGAGAAAAGTCTTGGAAGCATGCAGAACTATCAGATTATGCAATCAGGGAAGGATTGTTATTGTATAATAACCTATTCAGTATCCCTGATGATCCAGACCTAAAACTGGAAGTACTCTGACAAAACCATAATCACATAGCTGCCAGACATCTATGAAGAGCGAAAACATATGAGTTAGTAATGTTATGAACACCGGTAGTGGTTAGCATCAAGGTACCTAGACAATGCACTATAATGGAGGTTATGCTTAGAATGTCAACATGTGAGTATGCCATCTCTACCCTTCACCATTGTGTTAAGCGCTCTGGAGACAATTCTCTATCACATGACCTGATGGTATGGTGTGGCATGGTGTGGCTTTGCCATTAGCCCTGACTACGCATACGAAGTCAGCCCCACGGGCACATGATTAGCTATCGGCATGACGCGACATTGGCCTACTCAGCCATGAGGTCATGATCGGGCGATCGGACTCGTATCACAAGAGACTATCACAAATCGGGAGTGAGGCCCAAGAGGGTGATAGGCGATCATAGTCAAATTGAGTACTAATCCCGTCCTGTCTTTTCCGGACTCTTCTACAGGAATCGATGATTAGGAATCAGGAGATGGTATAGAACGGGTTTTAGTTCTTTGTGTTTCTATTTCCTTTGTCATCTCTTTGTTAGCTCAGGTAAAGGATAGGATATATAAGCATGCGGTTGTTCTTGTCTTGTTGTCGCCTGCTAGAGAGTGTGACCGAAGGAAAAGAGTATCCTTATCTTGTTGTCTTTCCTTCCTTCCTTCTTTAGCACATAGCTACTTTGTCTTCTCTGCGATCACCATTGTGCAAGCCTTTGAGTTATCTTCGAGCCTTAAAGAATATATTTGTTACGGCAGGTGTCTTCGAGTACGGGAAAAGGCTCGGTAAAGTGCAAGTGCCACTCAACAAAGAAACGTATTACTGAGTAAACTCAGATGTCTCAACGTGTTCCAAGTCTGGATCCACAAATACACTTTCCTACGTCGCAAGAGAAGAGAAGATAAAGCGTTGTTTAGAACGAATATATTCTTAAGGCTCATAGCTAGTCTGTAGACTGAAGAGGAGAAAGAGAAAGAACATGAAGCGACCAGGGGGGGGAAGAAATTCATTTTTATTTTATCTTTACGACCCCGCTAGGGGTCGTCTAAAAGAACCTCCGCTTGCAGCTATGGAAAGCTATGGCGCGAGGTAAAAAGACAGCCGACCTAATGTCGGTAGCGCAGCAACATGAAGCGACCAGGGGGGGGGTAATTCATTTTTATTTTATCTTTACGACCCCGCTAGGGGTCGTCGAAAGAACCTCCGCTTGCAGCTATGAAAAGCTATGGCGGAGGTAGAAGACAGCCGACCTAATGTCGGTAGCGCGTCTACGGTTTACACGATAAAATACAGGTTTGTTCCCGAATCCTCCTCGCTTACACGCAATAAACTACGGAAGAAACAGGGCGGAAGGGAGAGAGCGGCGGGGGAAAGTAAAAACCAAAAGGAAAACGCGACCGGCACAAAAGCGTCCACCCAGCGCGTCGCAACAGCAGAAAAACTTTAAGCGAGAAGGAAAAAGAAAAGCCCAGGGAACCTCTTTCCCATCCCCAGCGAGGCGAACCTTACAACAACCGGTAGGAATCGAGGTACAAGCGAGAAACACTAACCAAAGAAAAAGGAAAGAGAAAAGACAAAGGAGATAACGGAAGCCAAACTCACACAACTCTTACACAAAGGGAACAACACTAGCAGAAAAAAAAAGATGAAACACCGAGGGGCCCTAAGTCTCCATTCCCTCTTCCATCACAGCACGCAGGTTCTCCACTCGCTTGTTACTGTCGGCCAAGGCTTGCAAGTATACGGGGCAGAGGGGATCGTTGGCGGGGTGGGCGGCATCGCAGTTGGCACATTTAAGTACCGTATGATCGCATTGTCGTCCGCGGCGTTTGCACTCTGTGTTGCCACAGAAGTGTTCGAAAATGGCGTGGGGTCCAGCACAAAGGCGGCAGCGGGGGGAGGAGGTGCACTTCAGTTGGTGATGACCGAAGCGGCAGCAGCGAGAGCACTGAGTAGCCTTAGAGAAGGCAATGTAGGGGTCAGTCCTGCGGTTCTTGTTAAGTATCGTAAGACC
>JABYPW010001660.1:3227-14308 GCA_016880775.1 Phymatotrichopsis omnivora
GGCTGAAAAGCTGAAAAGGGGTAGGGGGAGGAGAGTGAAAACCTGAGGGCGATATATATTGCAATTTTCAAAAGTCAAAAGTCTAGTCAGTGGGTTAGTAGGAGAATAGGGAAAATGAATAATGATATGGGGTGAAATCTCGTGAAACTATATAAATAGTCGAACAAGCATGACTAGAGATAGATTAAATCCAACGTCCTTTATTTCACCTGCTCCGTGCGCGTGGTATAGTCAAATTAACTATAACCTTGCTTTCTCTTATTCACTATTCGGGAAATATTATTTTTTGGCATTGCCTAACCGACATCTCAGGACTGCATCTAGCCCACCTATGTAAGTCAAGTCTTGTCACTTTCCGCGTGCCCCACACATACATGGGTGCTTAACTCAGCTCAACTCAAGCCCCAGTGGCAGGATTTTTGAAATTGTCAATAATTTGTTGGCTCTGAGATGCACTCGGGGTTGGCGTGGGGCAGAGAGACGAAGTAGAATTGTGTCGAATCTGGGGAATGCCGTTGCGTTGTTGTGGCAGCTATCGTGAATGTGGATGTACGTGTACGTGTGAAGCACATAAAAATTTTCCCCAAAATTGAGATTTACGTTTTGCAGTATCTTTTATATTTTTATTTTTATCTGTTCCAATGCGTGTGCTTATTTTTGGGGGACCGATACGTCTTGGAATTAGTGCATTAATGCGATGGTGTTTGAGGGTACTGGAAATAAGCGGGCGGTATGGGAGTCATAAGCTATTGAATGTTAGATGCTAGCTAGGAAGACGGAAGGAGTGATATTTCATGATCCATGAGCTTTCGTCCCCCAGTTTGTTGCCAGTTCGCGTTCCGGCTCCGGCATCATTTAAACAAATCGAAGGCGAGAGAGTCAGTAAATGTCCGGGTATCCTTGTTTCAGGGATCTCAAAGGGCCTCGGCAAGGCTTTCAAACGTGGTTATGGGTGACGGGCGTGGGGCACGGTGGGGGAAGGTCGAACACGGACTGTTGCCTACGCTGCTGTGATACCATAGGTGAGATTTTCTATCATTTTCTTGATGTATTTTTAAACGATGCTGAGATGAAAGGGGGGGGGGGCCTTGGTATTCCACCATCCCGTAAGTAATGGACCTACCAAATAAGAACGTCGAAGCGACATAACGCCATATCCGCACCCGGGCAGAATGCGGCTTAGGACACCCGCTCGTTCCGCCATTCAACGAGTTGTCGATGCCAATGCTAGTTATCACATCGGCGGGGCACCATAATTTCATTTTGGTTTGGTTTTTCTCCCTTTTCTATTCTATTGTCTAACTGCCGCGACTTTGTTATTTATCGCTTTTTAATGGTTTCCCGAGACCAGTTACAGCAGTTACGACGCTACTTCTTTCGAAACGCCCTTTCTCTCTTCTGCATGTACGGTACCTGCTTTGCGATGGTCCGATCAACAGTGGTCTTTTTTTTCGCAACGCGTAACAAATCCAAACAACAAGAACACCGTAGGGTAGTTGGCGACTGCTCCGCAGGATTCCACTACCGGAACTGTCGTCCATGCCCCATAGGCATACCTCATTCCTTCGACGCCCGGACCTTCGTTGGGCCCCTGGTTGATAGCTTCACACCAATTACTCTGGACTCGTTGACTTCGTTTCGCCATTTCCGAAGGTCGCGATCGCGCGACGACGACGACGACGACGACGGCCATTCACAGTGAGAAAAGCGAGCTCGAGTGGATCCGCTGGAAGCTTCGCGCCACCGGTACGTGTTGCCGGCTGCTCATTTCTCTTGTATTCCCGCCGTGATTGATGAGGGGCTATGGCGCATGGTGGGGATAACGTTTAACCGGACCGCGCCGCTTACGGTTGACGCTTTGTTGTGTACTCAACGACTCCAGTTACTGACGCTAGACTTTAGACGATACCACCACCCACTTTTTTGAATTCCGCCAGTCAGCCTCAAACACCTCGAAACACGCTCGGTCCTCCAGCGGCCCCAATGGATTCCCAGCAGCAAGATGACATCCCGTTCCCGCCCACACACCCCGTACCGAGCATGCAAGCCGCCTTCAACGAGTCTATCCTGGACCAAGCCTCGACGTTGTCCTCGGCATTGTCGCAAACAACGGCCGGCTCCGCCGGTCGTCGGAAAGGACAGTATCATCACCTTCACAAACTGGTCGCGCAGCTGGCATTCGGGATCCATCTGCTGCATGCGCGTTTAGCAAAGTCAGACTCAGAGGTGGTGAGGATATTACAATCACACGTCAACGGCATGGATCAATTTCTGTCAAAGACGACCGAGGCCTTCGCGCTCGCGAAGGAAGATATCCAACAGAGATTGCGGCACCTGCGCGTACCCTTGGCCACCGAAGAAGCTTCAAGGGTATTTAATGTAATGCTGGAAGAACGAGAGTTTAGAGAACAGATTCTGAAGGGGAACGAAAATATTGAGTATGTAATTACGAGGACAACAAGGGCGATGAACGAGGCAATGAAAGATGTCGAGGAAGGCCTCAAGGCGGTGGATGAGCTGGCGAAGTATTTGTTGGGCCTGAAAAAGGGTTGGAAAAACGCGGGACTGCTGAGGGTCTATGCGGCAATGACTCACAATGTCGAAGGATGGTTCAGGTGTTTAGTGGGCCTGCAGGTGAAGGCTGGACAGTTGACTGAGACGCTTGCGCAATTGAAGGCGGTGGTGGGAGAGATAGAGAAGAGGGTGGGGATTGTATCCAGGAAGGACAGGGTGCGCCAATTTGATTTTCTTTGCCCTCGACGTTGGTTGGGTGTTGATGAAGGGTTCTTTTTTGTAATTTTTTATAGGGGCAGCTCAAGGGGAAGGCTGTTACTGCCGCCGAACCATCAACCAACAATGATAAACCTCTTCCTCGTCCACCCTCACCGCCGCTCCTCAATGCAATTGATGTCCGCACTACCCCGGGGCGGACACTCTCAAAGCGAAGCCGCTCACAAACACTGCCATCCAAGTACGCATCCAGCTATGCGTTTAGCCTAGATAACTCGGCTTCGAATTCCGCAATTTCATCGGTTGTTGAACGGATATCGCTCACAAGGAAAAAATCGCTTCGTAGAACCCTTTCTCAAAATGTGCAAAGAACATTCTACCATGCATCCACCCTTGAGGATGAAGAGCAGGAAAATGAGCACACAGATGGCCGGCAGAGGACACCGACCTACGAGGAGAAGGGAAAGCAGCGAGCTGAAGAGTGGCAGTATCCAGGAAATAACGACCTGAATTCCCAAGTATGGGTGGGAAGCAGCAACGGTATGGGAACTGCAAAAGGAAATGCCTCAGTTCGGCAGAGACCGGTGGTGGAAATGTATCCAGAACCGTTGTCCACAGTTGCGGGAGAGGTAAGGTTATATTGCATTAAGTGGTTTTTGGAATTACCGGAATGCGCGGGAGCGGCGTAGAACTGACTACATACCGCAGGACGAAAAGCCTAAGCAATCGGGAAATATTAAATTGGGACGCACATTGTCGAAAGCTAATTCAGGTCTCAAGAGGCAAGACAGTTGCGCTATGATGTAATGTGTGCGTAGTGGGGGAATATCAATCATATCGCTGGTCTTCGGTCCCATTACTG
Source organism: Phymatotrichopsis omnivora (assembly GCA_016880775.1). Taxonomy (NCBI): domain Eukaryota; kingdom Fungi; phylum Ascomycota; class Pezizomycetes; order Pezizales; family Rhizinaceae; genus Phymatotrichopsis; species Phymatotrichopsis omnivora. Next base: position 6,820 of record JABYPW010001660.1, read on the forward strand.
GCAACTACATATTTACGAGGTTACAGGGGTTTCGGTTGTACGATCTTTTCCATTATCAAAGTATGTATAAGTACTCTATGTATGTATTTCTCAGTTGTGCTGTTTTCCCACTTCACGCTTTGTAATTTCTTATGTTCGGGTTCATGGTCGGGTTCATCAAGGGACGGCGTTGGTAGTTTGCGCGGACATGCAATACCTAGGCTGGCGACATAGGAGTTGTTTCTACCGGGTTTTTTTTTTCTTTTTCTTTTCTTTTCTTTTCTTTTCTCTCTTTTTTTTTTTTTTTTTTTTTTTTTTTTTTCAGTAAATCTTACAAAGCATATGATACCCTCGACATTGCTTTGGCAATCTTTTCCTTTCCGTCATGTTGAGTGATCCTGTATTTGTTTTCGGATAGCGAGGTTTTTCTTTTTCTTTCTTCTTTTTTTTTTAAAAAAAATAGGCCGCTTAAATGTTCCCCGGCAAAAATAAAATAACCACTATGTATCCAGCACCCTTACGATAACAGAAACACGAGTTCCCGACCCTCTAGAGCTAAGGCAACGCAACATCGATGCTATATTATTTTTCTATGTGTACATGTATTAAAAAGTACAAGGAAGTCGGTGACAGGGAGGCGAACCACGGTGAAGGGGCATGAGTTTTCCATACATACGCGGTTTCGATTAAAATGTTCCACTTCCTACTTATTGAGACACGTTGAAAATTCCGGAATCTCGTTATTTGTTTTTCCATTTTTTTATTTTCATTTTTTTCTGCACACTTATCTGGAAACGGGGCAACCAAAGCGTCGTTCGAAGCCAATCACGGGCCTTGGGTGAGCAGACCAGCCGCAAACTGAAAGGAAAAAGAAAGAAGGAAGGAAAGAAGGGAGGAAGGGAGGAAGGAAAGACATTCGTGAGAAGAAAGCGAGCTGCGAATGTGAGGTGATCTACAGACACGTCACTTCGGTATTTTTCTAACAAAGTAATTTTTTTTAGGGCCTGAGGTAGTGATAAGATTGGAGGCGAGGTGAATGGAAAAGATGGCTGGGATGCTAGGTACTCCAGAGTATGGGTTGGGGTGAGCCCGGTGGGGTGGGGTGTGGGTGCTTACAAGAGCTGAAGTGATTTCCTGAAAACACAAAGAGCTCGGGATCATGGGTGGAAAGGCGGCAGGGATATGGTCTGTAAAGGCCGTCGCACCGGTGCCATCGTTGCATGGTATATGCTGTGGGGATACGTGGAATTGTTGTTATACCCCGGAAGGAAAGTGGTATGTTTATCGAGAAATTTATTTCGAATGTTTCGGTCTTGATTACATAAATTGGGTTGCGAGTAATATTCGGTGATGCAGGCGATTCGTCTCTATTCGAGTGTCGTGTCGAGTAGACTCGTTGTTCCTGAATTTTTAATGTGCTCGCAGATTTATTCTTGAATTTGTGGAAATTTTACTTCCATACTTTTGGTGGAAAGGAGAGTTCCCAAAAAACGTTACAGATGCGCGGAAGATATTACAGCACCCGCAGGATGATCAAAGCAGCGGTTTGTTGATACAAGGTAGTACCAAAGAGATAATTTTATGAATAGCACTCGACTATTTCCTTATTCGTTTCCAAGGGATCTCAAAGCTGGTCAATATAGAATAGAAAGGTAAAGTCCAAAAGTTAGACATAAAAGATCTATCAAAAAACAAATAGAGAAGGAATAAGACAAAACGCGAGCAAAAAAACATGGGGCCATTATTCATTCAATCACTTGCACCACATATGCAATCCCCCAGTAATACGTGGGCGAGGGTCCGCCGCAACCGTGCTAACAGGGAAACAAAACTTGGTCAGACAAGGAAGCAACCAACGCGGAAGCAGACCCAGAAAGCAAAGAACCCAAAAGCGCATCCGATAGCAAAAGGAATAAGTGCGAAGCCGCGATTCGCATGTAGGCGGTACCTTGTTCCAACAACCGAAACGGTTGGGAAAGTGAACGAAAATAGTTTTAGAGCTGTTTCTGTAGTCTGCCGCACTTGCAGAACAGCTTGTGAAATTCCTTCCCTTTGCCGCGAGAGTGTCAATTACCATTGAGAACTTGCTTTTGCCTTAAAATCTTTTCTTGATACCTTCTTTCATTTCTCGTATCATATATATCTTATATCATTAAAAGTACGAAAATCTAAGCTTGCATCTCATCATTCCCGCCGCATCTCTCATTTTTTCCCAGATGGGGAAATTCCAAGTCACCACATCTCACTCGTGCAACCGTCCCCAAACTCTGCATTCCACCTTCGACCTCGACAACCGATCCAGCGCCACAATGTCGGAGCTCCAAATGGCGCACAAACGTTCTCGGATAGGGTCCTCCTCCTTGCAAAATGGAGCAATTCTACCTATTTCCGCCGAAAACATCCACCTTCGTAATTCAAAACTTATTCCATAGTATTTCTGTTATAAAAACTGCCCCTTATCCGCTGTGAGCCTAATGGGCCAAAACGTCTGCGGAGTAACGTTATCAATTTCGAACCGGAATCTGATGGCTATCTTGCACGAATTCAATGCCGCTGCTCGAAGCTGAGCTACGTCGTGAACGCCCACTGAATTTCGGTGCCAAACCGTATGTCAAGGAATATTCAAACTCGAAAACTTGAACGAAGCCTTCGCGAGGGCATTTGGGAATTTTTGGTTTCTTGCCCCTTCTTTCAAAGCATCAAATTGATTTGCACGCTTGTTATATCTGCAGAGCGTTACCCCTTTTTTTTTTTTTTTTTCCTTTCTATTTGTCTCAAAAGTTCCCACGCAGGTTCCGTTACGCCGTTTTCAAATTTATAATCTTAGATACCTCAACTGAATTTTGGTACCGAATACGAACTTTGAATATCCGCTGCACGGCCAGGTCCCGCTGGAAATTGCCGACGGTGAACAGCACAGAGCTTTTATGACATATCCAGCCACACGTCTCGAAAACAAACACGCCCATTCAAAGGTTCGCTACAAAACTCATGGTTTTCATTTTTTTAAAGCCACATAAACTGCATAGAACCCGCAAGTCCTTAGATGACATTCCAATAGTTTAGTACCGCATCGTGGGAATGCGGAAATCTACTTAAAAGAACTCCCAATGCGTATTCACACCGTCGCTACTCCCACAACGAATTCCATGCCGCGTTCCTACAAGGGGCATCACCCACAACGCATTCCAGTCTACAATCCACAGCGAGGTTTCTACCGACCTATGCATGCTCTGCTCCAACGGAAGGTCCAAATCGCCTCGGACTTACACCCCCCTGCAATTGATCTATATACAAATTCCGAATCCTCTGCGCATCGTACGCAGCCGTAGAAGCATCACAGACCGTCACTCGACTTTCTCGATGCGCGGCACTGGCAGGCCTCCATCCGGCATTTGTTGGTGGTAAGGATGTTGGTGGATTAGCATACCGCAGCGAGACTTGAAAAGAGGGTAGCTTTTGGAGATATGGCGTACCGGTGCTGGAGATAACTGTGTGTGAGTCGTTGTCCTTTTCTGTTTCTTGCAATCGCTGTGCTCACGAATGTTAAGGGCTGCTGGAATACGCGTGAGGATGCCGTCTGCCAAGTTAGGGATCTTTAACTCGGGTGTTGTATTCCCAAAACGAATATCTAGACTTGCGCGAAGGTACACCACTCGGGCTCTTTTTCTTTTGTCCACAAGCCATCTTTGTTTTCATGTTAGAATATTATGGTAGGGAGGTCTCGATTACACTACCTGTGGAGTTTTATGGTGGAGTAAAGGATAGTAGCGACATCGTTCCTTTGCTTTAGGAATGCCATGTCAAGGTTATCCTTTGCTGCCTTGAAAACTGTTTCTCCCAAAAACTCTCTTCCATCAATAATAGCCTTGAGAGTTTAGTAGTATTGCTCAATAATGGAACTTTGATGGTGATTTACATATTCTAACTCCTCAGCACTCATGGTAATCTCATGGGTCCCTGAGGAGGAAGTGGAAGAGTGTGTAGCTCTACTGGACCTAGAAGGCCTAGTGAGATTGTTTCCTATAACCAGTGCAAGAGTGGTGGCCACATCAGTCATCATGATATCCTGAGAAGCCACCTCAATGAGAATATAGTGTGATAGGAAACTCATAATAAATGTAGATACAAGTGTATATATAAGAAGCTTTACAAGAGGGTCTTACTAAGTAAACTCAGATATCTCAACTAGCAAGTTATAACCACTTATGTTTTTACTTTTATCGCAGAGTCAAGAGAAGATAAGGTCTTTTCTGTAAAGAAGCAAAATATTTCTTTAGGGTTAAAGATGGTACAAGACTTGAGATTAAGGCTAGTGAGAAGAGAAAGAAACATAACACATCACTCATCTACTCCCTCTTATAGACCCAATTCTGACTAAGAACACTTGAGGAGTCAAACAAAGGAAAGAACCCTATCAAAACAATCTATCATGATTGCTTACAAACTTTCTATGATTCCCTATAAGAAGATCGAGATGCAATCAGAAATCAGGTTCATAGGTCAGTAAGATTATTTATGACTTTTTAGATAGAAAACTTCTTAAGTCATGTCCTCTGATGATACAGCTGATTAGTATATCATGATGAGATCAAGGTGACAAGCCTCATCATCGATCATGTATAACTAATCTCATGCATATCATATTGTCAAAGCCTTACCTCACTTACTTAGGGCTCAGTGGCAACAATACTCATCACATGGTTCTATGGCTTAACTTGAGGGGAGAGATAGTTACAGATTCTGACATAACCTTTACATTGACTTAGAACAATGTTCTATACATATCCTATTACCTAGGAAGACTACAGATATAATGTTCTGTAATAGGTTACTATAACTATACTTAGTGAATAATAATATATACCTGATACTCCTACAATATATAACTATGTACTTACTCCTAATTGAGTGTATATAAGCTATCTATATAGTAGTATATTGAAGGAATCTAAGTTGTCTCCCTTTCATCTTATCTTCTTTCCCTTTCTTCTCTCTACAATGTTGTGTATTCTTCTTGTATCCTATAACCCTGTAATGCTATTTACCACTACTCTATAATAACAACTTCCTTACCTATTACCATAGCCCTTCATAGTATTAAATTATACTAGTCAGTGGTATTAGCCTAAGCCCTCCTAGTTAATACATTACTGGTAACTCTTTCTTATTGCACTAGATTCAATATATAAGTAGTAGTAAGGGTAGTAAATGGCTAATGAGTGTAATCACTTTTTTTCCTATTACTTTTATTTTATATCTCTCATCCTCTAGCAGGGTATTTACACTTAATAAAAAGCAAAGACGTAGCTGAAAGAGAAAGATAACTTATTTATCTACTATAAAGAAAGAAAAAAGAAAAAAGAAATAACAAAAGAAATAACATAGGAGATACTCTGCTAAATTCCCTGAAAACCTTTCCTAAGAGATACCAAAAGTGCCACATCCATTCTCTCTTTCCTTCTCTTTAACTACCAGTACAGAGGGGGGCTTAGGGAGTTTCTTTAGGGGCCATCTAAGTCTGTCTTTTACTAGTCTTTTCTATAACTCTAGGTCCTTATAAAGGAGTTATTTGGTGCTCTTACCTATGTATTTTTTCCTGGTGTTCTCAGTGCTTATGCACTTATAGAAGTAATGTTTGATTGTGTAGGGATAACTACAAAGGTAGATATTTTGTTCTCAGCTTATATGATATAGGCTCAGGACATAACATTCTCCTATTCAGAATTAGAATGCTCATGCTACTGTGTACTTGTCTAGGACTATGTAGGGGTCCTATTCCTTTGGTACTGTTTTCCCCCTATATTAATTAAAGTTATTCTATAGTCTATCCTTTACTTAGGTATGAATATTAGACCTGGTGATTACCCATTTATCTTTAGTGTTGTGGGCTTATCTTTCTTTTTGTTCTAACTGTTTCTTAGCTAGTTAGTCAAATCTTTCATTTCCTTCAATTCCTTAGTGTGGGCTAGTAAGTGTAATAGTAGTATAAACTCTTAAAACCAGTTCCTAAGGGGTCTACTCAGGCACTTTCAAGCTCTAATAAAGGCTAGTTGCTACCCTTAACTCTATTAGGTATATATCAACCCTAGTTATCCTGAGAAAGGTAATCAGCATTTTAACCTATAGGTGGCTTGAGTTAATCTATGGGCTCTACAGCCTATTGCCATATCTACCAATATTAGTATTATACTTGTACCTAGTAAGGAGCTAGACCTTTACCTCTGTCATCTACTAAATAGGAGCTATAGAACTTATACCTTTACAGTTAAGTCTATGTATATATCCCAGTTCTATAAGTATTAAAGGTACTTAGGGAATGTAGTTACAAGCCTAAGCCCTCCTTCTATAGATACTAGTGATGCCTCTTAGGCCTCTCATATTATGAACACTGGTAGTGGTCATGTTAGAAGTTACCTGGCCTATGCTATGATAGAGGTTATGCTTAAATTATCAACATATAAGTATTGCTACCACCACCCTTTACTACTGTGTTAGGTACTCTAGAGTACAATAATCTGTCATATAACCTTGTGGCATGGTATGGCATAGTGTGGCTTTGCTGTTAGCCTTGACTAAGCATCAGAAGTTAGCCCTACAGTTACCATATGATCAGCTATCTACTTGATATGACATTAGCCTAATTAGCTATGAGGTTAAAATCAGGCAATTAGATTCATACCATGAGAGACTAGCACTAAATATGAGTGAGGCCTATAAGAGTGTTAGGCAATCATAGTCAAATCAAGTACTAATTACTCCCTATCTTTTCTAGACTCTTCTATAGGTTTCAGTGATTAGGAATTGAAGGATGGAATAGATTGTGAAATGGTTCTCTATGTCTCTATTTTATTTATCATCTCTTTATTATCTCAGGTAAAGGAAGTTGTATATAAGCATGCATCTTTTCTCTATCTTAGAGTCAGTCAATTCTATTAAGTTAGTAAAAGTGGCACCCTACTAGAGGAAAAGGTGTGAATTATTAGGGAATAAATGTTGCTCTATCTTAGAGTTTAGTGCCCTATAGGAAGGCCGTATGAAGGGTTACCCTGACGGCACTTAGCGAGATCGCTCCTATATTATGCGACTATGTCGTATACTCTTAATTGAGTGCGATGCCCTATACATACATCAGTAAACTGAGGGAGGACAAAGAAAGTGCACTACAGGAAGAAGGATATGCTTCTCCCTTAGTTCACTATTGTATGGGCAGGGTATGTACACAAACTTAATTGTAAAGACATAGCTATATACATAGGAGCAATCTCACTAAGCACTGTTAGGGTAACCCTTTATATAGCTATTAAGGTCATCAGTCACATTTACTTATAAGGACTGAGCCAGTAATTAGGTAACCTTGCATAGTTAGGGAAAACTCGCTTATGCTACAAAACTTACAACCAACTGGAAATTCATGGTATGGAATGAGGGGAGTGGGTTTTGAACCCATGACATTGCATGTTACCATACAATGACACTAGGACAGCCATACCACTAGATTATCCTCCCC
>JABYPW010001661.1:0-14307 GCA_016880775.1 Phymatotrichopsis omnivora
GGGGGGGGGGGGGGGGCTAGGCCTGCGGCGTAGCGCTTACGCGGCTCCGCCTAGGCTAAATTTAAGTTAGGCGGGGCCGCCCCTACGGCGGTCGGGCCCGCCCCACGACGGGGCGCCGGAGGCGCCTTCGAAAAAAAAAAACGGCGCGGCGCTAAGCAGGTTTTAAAAAACAAAACGGGGCCAGGTTTTCAAAACCCCTTCCCCTCCCCCCTAATTAACCCTTTTAGGGTGAAGGGGGGGGGGTCGCTCTTAAAAATGCGGGGGGGGCACGAAAGCGCGCGCCCCTTCCCCCGAACTACTTTTTTTTCTTTTAGAAAAAAAATTTGGGGGGGGGGGGGGATGGCGAGAAAAATTATGCGAATTTTTCTTCTCAAAATTCGCAGAATTTTTTCGAATAAAAATTCTTGCCTGGGGCGCGCCGCCTTCCTGGCGGCGCGCCACCCTAACTAACCCTTTTAGGGCATTGGGGAGGGTTTTATAAAGACATACGTGTGAAACTATGCCAAACCGGCGAGAAAAAAATTAGTTTCAATTTTAATAATCAGACAATTTCATATGTCGATTATTAAAGTTTAAACTTGCCGCAGGCGAGGGCGGGCGACTTCCAGTTGTCTGCTGCGCCTTGCGCTTCGCTTTTTGCTTAAGCAGCAAAAATATGAACGCAGCGCGCTTTTCTGTGCTTAAGACGGTTTTCGAGACCTTCGAGACTTCTTTGGCGCTTCGATCAGAAAACCGAAGTTCTTTACCAGGCCACCTTATTTTTACTTAACGCTTTTGTGAACGCCGCCGTCTGGGCGCCGTGCGCCCCTACTACCTCTCTGCGCGGCGCCCCTTGCGCGTCACGCGTTTTACGGGATAAAAAGCATCTCCGTGGGAGATGCATAAAAAATTTAAAAAAATTGTTTAGACGCGCGTGTTTATTATCCCTGCTATCCGCCGTTTTGCTACGCCAAAACGGCGGAAAGTTCGAGATAAAAAAAAATAAAAAAATAAGGAAGGCAGGGAAAAGAAAAAAGAGGGGGGGGTATACTAAAAATTTTCTTAATTATCATTTTAATTTATTCCATACTAAAGTCAGAGCTATAAAATAATAGGTCCACATCACTGATGTTATATCCGTAATAGTGGGGTATTATTAGGTGATTGCTATGCAAATCAAAGATCTTAGAAGGTACAAGATTTTCATATAGACAAAGTATAGTTCATGATCCACGCCGCGTCAGCAGTGTGCGCTGATATAGTACACTAGTCCAGCTCAGAATCTAGTTCAAGATCCAAATTAAAATCTTAAGCCAGATCTTAATCCCTTTTTATGTACTGGACTGGCAGATGGATAATCATCCTTCACTGTTTCTAACCCAGGCCCTCCCTCTCCTTTTCTTTGGTTTTCCTTATCAACCAAAACCAAAGATTCTAGGAGAGGGAGGGTTATAAAAAACACACACATAATGTAACCCTCCACCACCGTAGATGTTTCAAATATTGTTGTAAGGAATATTTGAAACCAACCACAACAAAAACATAAAATTATAAAGATAATTTGTTTTGTCTATGTCGGTGGTGCTGCGCACTGTTGTTTCGTATTCTAGAAAATTAAAAAAAAAAATGGTAAGCCCGGCAACTCTCCCGCCCAAACCAAAAAAACATAAGAAAATGGAATTATCCGAAGGGCGGCCTCCGGCCGCCTACGTTTTTGCATTAAAATAGACACATTACATGTGTCTATTTTTAGTAAAAGACGAGGGCGGCCGAAGGCCGCCCTTGGCCCTCTTTTTTGTTTTGGATTTCGGCAGAGGGGGCGTTGAAACAAAAATCTTCGATTTTTTTTCAACTGGCTATTTATAGCTGTTAGTAGCATCAAAAATATATGTACATATATTTTTGACGCGTTCTCTCCCATTCCCCCCCCTAACTAACCCTTTTAGGGTTGGGGGGGGGGGGTGAGGGAGAGTAAGCCCTGCGCGCGGCGCGCGGGCTACAACTCCCCGCCCGCCAGCCCGCCTACGGCGGGCCGGGGCGGGCGGGGAAAAATCAAAATATAAATAGCCTAGGCGGTGAGTGAAGCGAGCGCCGCAGGCCTAGCCGGCGCGCGCGCTTCGCGCGCGCGCCGGCCCGGTGCGGGGCGCGCGAAGCGCGCTCCGCGCCTAGCCCCGCTCCCCTTCACCTTGTGATGGGGCCCCTGGTTTGATTTTTTTTTATAAAGCGCCGTCCCCTTCCCCCCCGCCCTAACTAACCCTTTTAGGGCGGGGGGGGGGGCGCGCGAAGCGCGCCCCCCCGTAAGCCTACGCGCCGCTGCGCGGCGCTTGGCTTTTTCTTCTCGGGTGCCCGCTCGCGGGCACAGTATCTCCGTAGGAGATTTCATAGAGAAGAAAAAGTTTTCACTAAGTGAAAACTTCGTTTTCTACTTTGTAGAAATCTTCGCCGGGGCGCGCGCAAAGCGCGCGCCCGGCGAAGATCCGGGGGAGGGGCAAGTTTTTTTGATAAAAACCTGGTTTCTCCCTAACGGCTAGAAAGCGATGGTGAGGGAAAACCGCAGCGCGCGCGTAAAACCCAATGTTTGTTTTTGTAAAAAAAATTTTTTTATGCATCCTCGCCCCCCTTTTTTTCCCATCCCCCCATCCAGAAAGCACCCCATTGATTGCTTGCTGCAGCAGCAGCAGCAGCAGCAGCAGCAGCAGCAGCAGCAGCAGCATTTGAAGCAGCAGAAAAACACACACACACACAAGCTTTGTGATGGGGGTGGGAAAAATTGGTAGACTTTTTTTCGCCCACCCCTCCCCACCCGAACTACTTTTTTCTAGACCTTTAATTTGGGTGGGGTGGGGAGGGGGGGGCGTTTTTCGTATTTTATAATGAAAACCCCAGAACGTCCGCTTCTTTTTTTTCAAAAAAAAAAGGGCGAAGGAGCGCTTTGCGGATGTTTCACGTCCTACGCCGAAGCGGAGCGCGCGGATGTGTTCACGTCCTACGCCTCTCTTTTTTTTGTTTTTTTTTAAAAAAAACAAAAAAAGGAGCGCGCGGATGGTACACCAGCCGGCCTTTATTTTTATTTTTTCGAAAAATTTTTCGAAAAAAGAAAAATTTAGCGCGAAGCGCGCGCCGGCAGGCCTGCGGCGGCTCGCTAAAGCTCCCCGCCTAGGCTAAAAAAATCCGGGGGCCGCCGGTCGGGCGGGGGGGGGGGAGAGCATATTTTTTGTAAAAAATAGGAGGTTTTTTATTTCTTTTTTCTTTAAAAATCTCTCCCTTCACCCCCTAACTAACCCTTTTAGGGCTAACTAACCCTTTTAGGGCATGGGGGGGGGGGAACGAAAACGACGGAGGTTGTTAGAATGCGCTAGTGCCAGCGGCACTTTGATCTCATTCGAGATCAAGTGCCTTGGTATTGGAAAACACAGTTTTTCCAATACTTGTTGAAAAAAAAACGCCACGCCTTCCCCCTCCCTTCCCCCCCTGTAGGGGGTAGTGGAGGGGAAAGGCGGGTGGGCGCCCTTCACGTGATGGGGCGCGCTTCGCGCGCCCCCCGGCGTTTTGGAATTTTTTTTTTCAACACGCGGCCCGCCCTCCCCCAAATGGGGAACGGGAGTCCTCCCCTGCCTTATTATTTGTTTTTTTTCGAGCTTTGCGGCTCCGTCACTTCGTGTAGGGATAAAAAAAAATTAAAAATGATGAGCGTTTAATAAATGGTAAATATTTATATTTACCATTTATTAAATGCATCAAATATATATATATATATATTTTACGCTCCTGTTATTTTGTTTTTTTCTGGTCTGCTTTCGTGTAGGCAGAAAAAATAGTCAGGATAAAATTGGCATAATAATAAAGTTCTGTTAACCCCACACACATATATATGATAGTCGTGAGATAAATAGACAAAGTTTTATACTCCGTTGCTGCAGCAGCTGTTGCTGCTGCTGAGTATAAAAATGCTACTCTAATTGAGCTTTAATCAAGAACAATGGAACTATTTGTTTCTAAGAGTCCGACAGGATTCTTTAAGGAGAGTATATACTTTCCTTTGGCGACACGAGTGAAAACAGTTAAAATATTATTATTGATCAATATCTTGATAATAATACAAGACTGTCAGTAAATGGTTTATTTTTTTTATATTTATTGCCACAGACTGGGTCACTTGTGGGTGTCAATTTATTTGATGCTTAATGTACAGTCGATAGGGATATCTATGATACCCTGCACCAATGGTATTGGAGCTATCAATACTCTGATTTTTTAAATGATGAGAATGAAAACATCGAGTTTGATTCATACATCATACCAGAAGAAGATTTAGAAGAAGGAGGTTTAAGAATGTTAGAAGTAGACAACAGAGTCATACTGCCTGAATTAACACATGTAAGATTTATAGTAACAGCAAGTGACGTAATCCATGCTTTCGCTGTGCCTGCTTTAGCAATTAAATGTGACGCATATCCTGGTCGTTTAAATCAAGTATCTGTTCTAATTAATAGAGAAGGTGTATTCTATGGTCAATGTTCAGAAATTTGCGGAATCCTTCATTCAAGTATGCCAATCGTCATCCAATCAGTTTCTTTAGAAAAATTCTTAACTTGGTTAGAAGAACAATAGTTTCAAGTGGTTTACTCTCTATTCATTGCAAACATCGCTTTCAATACAAAGTTAGCGTAACTTCAAGAGGTTTATATAATAAACCTCATTAAATTCTATAAGAAACACATGTGTAGTAGCATGTGAACTCCCAAAATCATTGGTATTCTAATTAATGAGGTTTCCTCAAAAAAAATGTGTAATTTAATTTAAACATGAAAAAAAATTTAATAAGAAAAAAAATTAACTTCTCAAGTACATCAAGGATGTACAGACCTTGTAATATGGGGGGGGGGAGCAATTTAACATCTCAAGTCGGATCTGGAAGACTTACCAAATAAAGAGAAAGAGATAATAAAATTGCCACCATATCAATATAGTGTGATAGTTGTGATTACTTCTTTCTGATGGTTGGTCAAACATTGCTTCTGATTGCAACAATGCTCGTTTAGGCTTCAAACAGTCTTTAGCGAGGGTGTGCGCAGCACACCCTTGCCAGTTGGGCCCTGCGGGCCCACCGGCTCACTCTAATTATTTTTGTATGTCTTTAACTTATTGTGCCACTATTGCTCTAATTATCCTTATTTTGTAAGTGGAATCAGAGCTGGTACTAGAACTTATGGCTGAGCATTGAAACTAGAAGGCTACCTTGTTTTACTGAATTACATTCTTTGGTTCTACAATAACAGAGAAAAAGTAATACCACAGAACATCTATGAACTATTAACACCCGTTGCTCTCGCTCATTTAATAAAAGGTGATTTTAGCCTAGATAAAAGAAGCGGGGGTGGAATGACACTCTGTACTCATTGTTATACTATCCAAGATTTAGTAACGATTTATGAACGTATTAAATATAAAGTACGGATTTGTTTATACCCAAAAGGAAAGAGGAAACCTTAATCTATATTTCAGCAAAGTCAATGGAATTACTGAGAACAATTGTAAAGCCCCATATGGCAAAGTATGTTATATAAGATTGGTTTATAACTCTCAATTCAATGGTAGCTTACATAATAGAAGCCATACAGTTATCCCATGTAAAAAGCGCAAGCCTTGTATTTTTACTTTTTTCTTTACAAAAACTTTTAATGAGGTTAATAATTATTAACCTCATTATTAAGAATTATTTTCACTAGAAAAATACTCCTAACTGATAGGATCAGAGGGGAGTTAGTACCCCTTAAGGTCACAATAAGTTTCGGTGAACCCGAGGCTAGTCTAACCTAGTTTTAACGCGCCGCAATGTGTGAATGTAATTAGGGAGGGCAAGAATCTCAAATTGCGGGAAGGTCCTAAAGACCGGGCAACCAAGCCGATCTAGAAATAGAATAGGTGGCGCAGGTAATGACTCGTGGTATGGTAAAATCGTCCGGTATAGAGGTAACGAAAATGGATAATCCGCAGCCAAGCACCGAAAGGTGTGCAGTTCAACGACTAAATGGGAATCGGCTAAATAAGATAGCTTAAGATATACAAATTGGGTGAATAAGCATCTTATTACAGGGCCTTCCTTGTATCTCCTATTTTCCAGTTATACCTCCCTGAGATTAAGTATGATAGTATACTATTAAAATAATAATATAAATTTGAAATCAAATAAAAAATATTTAATAACCCAATGGGATGGTTTAGCGATTTACACGATCGATCAGTTGCTTTACTATAGTATTTGAAAAAATATATTCTGGTTTATTTCCTTTCAATCTCTTCTTAGGCTTTCTTATCAATGATCAAAGCTTCTTAATTTCAATAAGCGTGAACACTGAGGAACACCGCGGATCCTTGCGATGGATCTTGGTTAATGGTCGACCCTCTTTCCTTGAGTGGAGTAACTATTTTAGCGTCCCCCTTCCCCGGGGGATGGGGATGCATCCCCATCCCCCAAATTTTTTTTCTAAAAGAAAAAAGTAGTTCGGGGGGAAGGGGACGCTCTTTGGTGAAAGGTTTATACTTGGGGGGGATCCATACCTATCTTAGGGAGGTTGTAGTGTTACAGAAAAGTAACCTTATTGAAAGGTAGTAGCGTTGAGCGGTTATTTATTAATAAAACAAAAATGAAAATGAATTTATTAAAAATGACCATTAATCGTTCAACTTTACTTACTCCAAATATCTCGTTTGCTGCTCCATTCCCTTATACATATTCTATACCTAGGGGTGTATTCTTTCATACCTGTACGGAAACGAATTATTATATAACTGGTATTTCTGATTGATGCTGAATCTTGCTTTGCAATTATTCTTCGAAAAAACAACAAATACAAAACAGGGTGACGAGTCGAAGCTAGTTTCCAAATTCATTGCATCAAAAGGATTTAGAACCCGGCCCCGCCCGCCTAACTAACCCTTTTAGGGGTAGGCGGGCGGGCGTGTTTTCGCTTAAAAGGAGAGTGTCTCCTTTAATCGAAAACTATTAAAAAGATATTAGTTTTCGATTAAAAATTGGAGACCTGAAAGGTCTCTAATTTTTAAGCGAAAACCAGGGGGCGGCCAAAGGCCGCCCCCGGGGACATCTTTAGGTGGAGTTGGTGAAATCTATGAAGATGTCAGGGGCTAAATCATATAATTACAAATTTATGGTTAGTTCTCTTAAAGATTTAACAGTAATAATTGATCATTTTGACAAATATCCTTTATCAACACAAAAACGTGCCGACTATGAGTTATTTAAAATGGTAATAAATTTAATGATTCATAAAGAACATTTAACCAAGGAAGGATTACAAAAAAAAAATAGTAAACATTAGGCTTCAATTAATAACGGCTTACCTGATGAATTAAATTCTGCGTTTCCTAATACCATTTCTGTTCCGAGACCGAAAATCGAATTACCTTCAAATATAGATGGTGATTGATTAGCCGGAATTGTGATAGGCGAAGGTGGTTTTTTTATTAAAATTCAAGAATCTTCATCTCACAAATTAGGAAAAGTCTCATTAACATTTAAAATTCCTCAACATTCTCGCGATGCTGAATTAATGAAAAGCTTAGTTACTTATTTAGGATGTGGCCTATTATTTAGCTCCAGGACGAAACCATGGAGATTTTCCCTAGAAAGATTCTCTGACCTTATTGGCAAGATCATTCCGTCTTCGAGAAGTATCCATTATATGGGGCAAAGTATTAGATTACACAGATTAAAGTTGCTTAATTAATGAGGAACAATGCTCATTTAACCTTAAAATGCTTAGAGGAAATTAAAAAAAAATCAAAGCAGGTATGAACCGAGGAAGATCTAGTTAGATATAGTCTAACCCTCGCGGAAACGCGAGACCATGAGTAAATCACAAAAGATAAGAAAGTGGTGACCTTAGGAAATGGGAAGATCTCAAGCAAGGATCGAATGTACCATGGAGAGAAGGTTTAAAACGGGAAAGATCGCCTAGTACCCTAACTCGATTTTCCAGCCAGTTTTTCCATCTTTTGAAACAGAGAGGGTAGAAGATCTTAAGAATTGGTTATACACGCATTTGCCGTTCCTGCACTAGCAATTAAATGTGACGCTTACCCGGGAAGATTAAACCAGGTATCTGTTTTAATTAACAGAGAAGGTGTCTTCTACGGTCTAATATAAATTGGCCATTCCCCACAGGGGGGGGGGGGAATGCACTAGTGCAACAAAGTGGTTAAACTTCACTGTATGCTGGGAAGTTCCTAATATTACAAGTACTACTGGAAATCAATTTAAGAGTGACAATCTTGTAGTCGTTTAGCAGTCAGCTACTGGACGAAAGGGATAATCAGCAGGAAACCAAAAGACCCAAAAGATTGGGATCCTCAGAGACTGCACGTGAAGCGTCGGATTCATGTTCGATTAAGATACAGTCCAATTTGTGTTTTTTTTTCGATTCCCCTCTCTCTCCACAACCACACTACGCAAAGGCTCACTATGTGGATTCCATTCATTCCTCCCTCCCCCTCAGATAGAGCTCTCCATTCAAAAATATATTCTCTTTAGAGAATATATTTTTGAAAGCATATCAGTTGCTGCAAAGCAACTGATATGCATGTGTGGGGCGCGCGCATGAATTTTTTTTTTCTAGAGCTTCCCCCCTAATTAACCCTTTTAGGGTGAGGGGGGATGCCATCACTTCGTGAAGGCGCGCGCTGCTACTTTTTTTTTGAAAAACAAAAAAGAAGAAGGCTGCCCCTTCAGACCCCCCCCCACTTCACATTTTTTTCTGCTGCGCAGGCAGAAAAAAATTGAAGTGATGTGGGGGGGGGGATTGGGAGCTGCCACGCGCGCGCGCGCTGCGCGCGCTCGGCTTTGAAAAAAAAATTAAGTTTCAACTTAAATAAAGACACAAAATGAAATGTGTACTTATTTAATTTGAACAGCCCCGTCGCGTTCGTTCGCGGTTTTCAACGACGCGCGCGCTACGCGCGCGCGCAAAAATTAGCCGAGGTGGGGCGCGTAAGCGCTCCGCCGCTGGCCGTAAAAAAAAATTTTTTTGTTTTACAAAAACAATTTTGTTTTCCGGACAGCATGAATGTGTCCAAGCCGCCCCCCTTCACAAATTCTTTTTTTTTGTTCAAAAAAAGAAGGCGTGATGGGCGGCTAGGCCAGCGGCGTAACGCTCATGCGGTTCCGCCTAGGCTATTTTAAGCCTTCGTGCTTCTTTTTTTTTTTCAAAAAAAGATGCCTTTTTTTCAAAAAAAAGATGCCGGGGCATCCCTAACTAACCCTTTTAGGGCTAACTAACCCTTTTAGGGCCTAACTAACCCTTTTAGGGCTAACTAACCCTTTTAGGGCTAACTAACCCTTTTAGGGTCCGGGGGGGGGGGGGAAGGTTAAAAATTATTTTCAAAAACAAAATCGGGGGCGCGCGCGAAGCGCGCGCCCCCAGGAACAACGATAAAGTAAAAGGTAGATTTTTTTTGTAAAAAAAAATCTGCTTTGTACTTTCTGGTTTTATGTTTTTCCTTTTAAAAATGTATAAAAACGACGGAGGTTCTGAAAGAAGAATAAAAATTTAAAGGTCTACCGATTTTGACGGTTGAAACCTCTATCCGGCAAAAAAAAATCAAAATAAGTTTACCAATTTGTAATTATCAGAGATATTTAACATAATGTCGATTATTAAAGTTGAAAGATGCCAGGCCAGGGTCCTTCGACCCCCCCGTCCCCCTCTATTCATCCACAAACATTGACTTGGTCAAAGTTTGTGGATGTAGAGGGGTGGGGGTGGCCCTGGCAAGGCGCGCGGCGACTTCCAGTTGTCTGCTGCGCCTTGCGCTTCGCTTTTTTTTTGCTAGCAAGTAGCAAAAATATGAGCGCCGCTTTTTTGTACTTAAGTTTTCTTTGAGACCTTCGAGACTTCGGCGCGGTCAGAAAACCGGAAGAGTCAAAAATATATATATATATATATTATATTTTTGATGCATTTAATAAATGAAAATATAAATATTTTCATTTATTAAACGCTTTTCCAAGGGGGGGGGGCGGCCGCCGCCCCAGGGTTTCACCGGCGCGCGCGCTACGCGCGCGCGTTAAAATAGCCGAGGTGGGGCGCGTAAGCGCTCCGCCGACGGCCTACCGCCCCGCGCGCTTCGCGCTTCCCCCTCCCTTCCCCCCCTGTAGGGGGGGTAGTGGAGGGGGAAGGGGCGTTGGACACATTTCATGTGTCCGGCCCTTTATTTTTTCTTTTTTCGAAAAATTTTTCGAAAAAAGAAAAATTTAACGAAGCGCGCGGGCGGGTAGGCGCGGCGGAGCGCTTACGCGGCCCCTCGGCTAATTTTAACGCGCGCGCGTAGCGCGCGCCGTTGAAACCTATTTCTCCCCAACTAAAAGGGGGGGGCTTGAGTTTGCGGTTAAACCAGCAAACAACTCTTGCGGTCCCTATAATTTTATGGTTGTTTAAAATAAATTCTTCAAATTCTTTTCAATAATTTGAACGCAAAATTTAGTACGGAGGAACTTCTGCCGTTTTTGGCTGCTACGCAGCCAAAACGTCATAAGCAAGAAGAAAAGGGCGCCGAAGCGCTCATGTTTTTCGCAGTGGTCTTCCCCCTTATTAAAACTATTTGACCATAGGTCAAACAGTAAGAACTCATCAAAACGATATATGAAACATATTGTTGTTGATGGCCCTAGAAATCTCTAGAGATTACGGGTTTTCTCGCCAAAAATATATTATATATTTTTGCGAGTCTGTCGCAAACTTTTTTCAATGATTCGGATCATTGAAAAAATGTATTGCTAATTTTTTAAAACAAAGATATAACTTTTTTTTTCAAAAAAAATATATTATATAAGATATTTTTTAATCTTAGCAAACTTTTTGCAATGATTCGGATCGCAAAATCTTTACTTTTTTCTAAAAAAATGTATTTTTTTAATAAAAGCAAGCGTCCCCTTCCCCGAAGGGGATGGAGACGCCTCGCGCGCGCTGCGCGCGCTCGGCTTGGGGACAAGCCCGGGTTTCTTCTTTTTATAACTGCACGAGGGCCCTAGGTTTGACTAAGTCAAACCGGCTGCGGGCCTCTACGATTTGACATAGTGAAACTATGTCAATCCGGTAGATAAAAAAATAGTTTCAGTTTAATAATAAGAGATATTTAACATATCTCGATTATTAAATCTGAAACATGCCGAGATAACTGTGGGGGGGGGCGCACGAAAGCGCGCAGCAGCCCCACAGCAAGTAAAACTGCGTTTTCCTAAAACCAGTTGTTTTTCGTAGAAAAAATTGCCCTCCCCAAACAAACCAAATAAAGTGGGGTTTGGCGGGGAGGGCGCGCCGCCTTCCGACCTCCTGTTGTTTTATTTTTTTTTTCAAAAATAAAACGAGCGCCGCGCAGCGGCGCGCGCGAGCACCGGGGCGCGCGCTTCGCTAAATTTTTCTTTTTTCGAAAAATTTGTCGAAAAAAGAAAAATTAAGCCCGGCGCTTTAATTTTTTGTAAAAAAAATTTTTACTGATGCGCGCGCTGCGTAAGCAGCTTATGCGCATCCCCCCCCCAAAACCCCCTCTAAAGAGGGGGTTTAGGTTAGCCCTAAAGGGTTAGTTAGCCCTAAAGGGTTAGTTAGCCCTAAAAGGGTTAGTTAGCCCTAAAAGGGTTAGTTAGGGGGGGGGGGGAAGGGGAGCCAGGGGCACGCGAAGCGTGCCCCCGTAGGCCTTCCCCCCCGCCTTTCCCCCTCCACGTGGGAGGGGGAAGGCGGGGGGATGCTCTGCTTTAAAAAAAAAAATAAAATAAAACGCCGGGACGAAGCGCGCGCCCCGGTGCTCGCGCGCCGCTGCGCGGCGCTCGTTTTTATTTTATTGCGCCCGCCGCGTATTTTAATTTTTAACATACACTGTATGTTAAAAATTAAAATCAGGCGCTTGGCTCGACAAAAAAAATCAGCAAAAATTGTAACCCTGGGGGGCGGCGTGTCGCCGCCCTAACTAACCCTTTTAGTGGGCAGGGTGAAGTTTTCTTGGTTTGGGCAGCGACACGGCTGCCCCAAACTTCCTATTTTGTTTGTACGTCATCCCCCAAATTTGTTTTTTTCAAAGAAAAAAGTAGTTCGGGGGAAGGGGCTCCGCACCCTCCCAAGCCTCACCCTAAAAGGGTTAGTTAGGGAGGGCGCCCGTATCTTTTGTTTTTGAAAAAAAGATGTAAAAAAGGGCGCCCTCCCTGGATCTTTTTTAAAAAGATTTCTACAAAGTAGTAAACGTGGGCGGCGCCCGCCCATGCGTTTGCATCGCCCCGCGCTACGCGCGGGGCGACGAACGCTTCCTTTCCCCCTTCCCCAGACGCCACTTATGCGAGATGGGGAAACGGGGGGGATGCCACCGGCTAGAACACTTTTTTTTGAAAAAAAAAACAGAAGCGCTGCGCGAGAGCGCACGAGGATGGGATGAGGAGGTTTTACTTAGTGAAAACTTCGGAGGAGGGGGGGAGGGGGGGCGCCACAAAAATCTTCTATTTTAGTGGGGCGCCCCAGGGCAAGTTTTCCGAGAAAACCTGGTTTCTCCCTAACGGCTAGAAAGCGATGGTGGAGGAAAAACGCCGCGTTTTCCTCGCCTGAGGGGCGTTTTTCTCTTTTTAAAATGCGCGCGCGCAGAAAACAGAAAACCCGAAATCACGCAGATTAAAACAAATCTGCAGATTTTAGTTTATGGTTGTTTCTTTTTTTTCTTTTAAAAAAGTAGAAAACGACGGAGGTTAGAAAAAAGTGCTTGGTGTTGAAATAAAATCTTCGATTTTTTTCAACACGCTATTTATAGCGCCCGGGTCACTTTCCCCTCTGGATCTTCGCCGGGGCGCGCGCTTTGCGCGCGCCCCGGCGAAGATTTCTACAAAGTAGAAACCACTTCCTTTCCCCCTTCCCCCCTGATTAACCCTTTTAGGGTGCGGGGGGGGGGGATGCCACCGGCTTATTTTTTTTTTGCAAAAAAGAGAACACTTTTTTCTCCCTGGCGGGCGCGCGCGGCGCGCCCCCGCAAAAAAAATTATTTTTTTGTGAAACAAAAAAAAATTGTTTTTTTTAAAAAACAATTGTATTTTTTTTTGTGAAACAAAAAAAATTGTTTTCCGGTAGAGGGGGCGCGGCGCGCCCCTGCCCAAAAAAAGTAGCCTTGGTGGAGCGCGTAAGCGCTACGCCGATGGCCTAGCCGGGCCGCGCGCTTCGCGCTAAATTTTTCTTTTTTCGAAAAATTTTTCGAAAAAAGAAAAATAAAGGGCCGGCCCGGCGCACGAGGATGGGATGGGTGAGGTTTTACTTAGTGAAAACTTTTTCTTCTCTATGACCCTCTCTCTCTCAAGAGAGAGAGAGGGGAAAGAGAGAAGAAAAGGGGGGGGGGCGGCACGCTTGCGTGCGTGCCGCGCCCCAGGCAAGTTTTTCGATAAAAACCTGGGTTTTCTCCCTGAGACGCCTAGAAAGCGATGGTGAGAAAAACGCAAAGTTTTCTCGCCTAGAAAAGCGACGGTTTTTTCTTATTTGTAAAATGAAAAAGATAAAAAAGATTTTTTGAAAAAAAATCTTTTGTTTTTCTGCTTTTATTTTACAAATCTAGAAAAACGGCGCAGGTTCATAAAAATATATAATATTTTTGAAAAAAAGCCCTTGGGGCGCTGCGTAGCAGCGCGCCCTCCCAAACGAAGTAGGTTTCAACTTTAATAATCATATGAAATATGTTTGATTATTAAATTTTAAACTTCCAGAAGAAAAAAGGGATAACCATGGGGAGGGTAAGCCAACGTCCGCGCGCTCCGCGCGCGGATGTTTCACCAGGTGGGGCCGCGCATGCGAAGCGCGCGCCCCACCAGTTGCCTGTGGCCGCTCGCTCCGCTCGCGACCTCGGCTAAAAAAAAATGGGCCATTTATTTTTATTTTGGTTTTTCGCGTCCTAAAATCCCATTTTTTCTTTTTATCCCTGAAACGCCAGAAAGCGATGGTGAGGAAAATGGGATAAGTTTCAACTGAAATAAAGTCCCCTAGGGGACTTTTCATTTGAAACCTCCCCAGTTTTCAACGGCGCGCGCTACGCGCGCGCGTTAAAATTAGCCGAGGTGGGGCGCGTAAGCGCTCCGCCGCTGGCCGTAAAAAAAATTGTTTTTGTTTTACAAAAACAATTTGTTTTCCGGACAGCATGAATGTGTCCAAGCCGCCCTTCACAAATTCTTTTTTTTTGTTCAAAAAAAGAAGGCGTGATGGGCGCTAGGCCAGCGGCGTAACGGCTCATGCGTTCCGCCTAGGCTATTTTAAGCCTTCGTGCTTCTTTTTTTTTTCAAAAAAAGAAAACCGCCTA
>JABYPW010001662.1:0-14306 GCA_016880775.1 Phymatotrichopsis omnivora
AAAAAAAAAAAAAAAAAAAAAAAAAAACTGCCATTGCAGCAAACATGGCAGTACATCAAAATACCTCCTTCACCCTCCAGCAGCTGCTGGAGAAGATGTCTTCTTCGGATTCCGATTTTCGGTAAGCAGCAGATGGATTCTGTTCCCTCGACTGCAGGAATCATGGCTAACCTAATTAATGTGGTTGACCTCTAGTTTCATGTCCCTGAATGACCTACTTACCAACTTGACAAATCCTGGCACAAACTTCGCACAGACAGACAGCTCCCTGCTCGGACGAGTTATTGATGGCGTTATTAGGGCTTTGGACGATGGAAATGGGGAGGTACAGAATCTGGCTGTGAAATGGTATGTTTCACTGCTTCCTTTACATTTTGGGCCAATTGAGTGAACTCTGCTTCTCTGGATTTGGGAAGTTTGTGTTAGATGAGCTTTCAAAGCTTAATGGAATCTTGCTGTGATTATATTCGGAAATGTTAATTAAATTCATTGATGCAGCCTTGGGCCTCTAGTCCTCAAAATCCGCGATAGCCAAATCGCTCCTTTAATCGACCGTCTATCAACCCTTACGATGACTGCTCAAGATCCCTCCATTCCCTCTACTGGCCTCCGTACAATAATCACAAGCCTCCCCCGCCCGTTAAATTCTTCAGCTATTCCATTGCCCCCTTCGGCCGGAAGCAAACTGGAACCTTCCCAGCAGACCCTATTGGCGTCTATAACTGCTATCCAAAAGACATTGCTACCAAAGCTTCTCGCTCTTCTCAAGCCCGGTAACGACCCGAAGGAAGGCGGAGCTAGTCTCGATAGTATTGATTTGCTTATTGAGACCCTTCGTTGCTTCGGAGTTGTTCTTACTGGAGCGGAGGTGGAAAGATTCCAGGTCGCAGTGATGAACCTCCTAGAAGGTCCACGCACTTCCGGCGTGGTTAAAAAACGAGCTGTAATTGCTCTAAGTTTGCTATGTCTTCATGCTCCTGACGAGCTGCTATCAAGCTTCATCAATCATATTATCGAATCGTTCCGAGCACAGAATGCACACGTCAACCCTACTCGACTCCGGTTACTCATTTCGGTGGCTAGTGCGTTAGCCAGAGGCATCCCACAGCGTTTCGGTCCTTATTTGAAAATCCTCTGTCCGTTTGTTCTTTCTGTGGTAGATGGAAAGGACATACAAGAGAGGGATCTAGGAGAAGAGCCAGATATGGAAATGGACGAAGTTCGCGAAGCGGCTTTGGTGGCGTTGGAGAGTTTCCAGACTTTCTGTGCCGGGGAAATGACCAGATTCACAGATGACCTTATCAATGCCGGAAAAATTTATTTGAAATACGACCCGAATTACGCGGATCCCGGCGACGACGAAGACGATGAGGAAATGGGTGGAACTCAACAAGATACTGACGATGAGGATGATGACCAATTTGGGGGTAGTGACGACGAGGATGCATTCGAAGAGGATGGAAATTTTTCTGATGAGGACGATATCAGCTGGAAAGTCCGACGATGTGCCGCAAAGTTGCTATCGACTGTTATAACTACGAAGCCGCTAGATTTGATCAGGAGCCAAGAACTTGGTGGTGGAAGAGCATACAAGGAGATTGCACCATTACTCGTAGAGAGATTCAGCGAACGCGAGGAAAACGTCCGGTTGGAAGTCCTCGCCACAGCAACTGTCTTGGTTACAAAGACTGGTGAAGTCGCAGAGGGAAATATCACAAATTCTGTCACTTCAACGGAAGCCAAGCCTGTCGAAGATGCTAACATGGCCCCCCCACCGAAAAGGAGACGGGGATCTGACTTATCTATGGTCGATTCCAACATCGTCAGGGTGTCCACAGCAAGTAGAGAGGAGACGGAGATCAAGCGAAACTTAAGAGCTCTCATTCCTAAGCTTAGTAAGTCTCTGAGCAAGGTTATCAAGGCGAAAGGCTCGAATCTGCCGACAAAGCAAGCTAGTATTACATTACTATCTTCTATTGTATCCGTACTGCATGGAGGCCTTGAAGACGTTCTCAGTTTGTTTATTGGGCCCCTTGTGGACGCTGCTAAAGGATCGAGTTTATTTTCTTCCGCCGGAGGAGCGGTAATAGCTGCTTCCGCCGCCGGAGGAAGCGCAGCAACTGCGACCGCATCCAGCCTGAGGATCGAGGTTCTAAAATTGGTGGGAAAGATCTGCGATACCCATCCTCTGGACGTTATCAGCGATTACTTGGATGTCCTTGTCCCCGCAGTTGTCATCGCCGTTAAAGAAAGCGGATATAAAATATCCTCCGAAGCTCTCGGGGCTTCTGTTGCAATTTCGAGACTTTTGACCTTGGAAGGAGGCCAGGCATATGCCTCGCACCTACAGCAGTTGCTAGATGCAATCCTGGAGAAAATTCAGAGTAGCGACGCGGATCTGGAAGTCAGAGAGAAGGCAATTATTGCACTGGGCGTGATATTGAGCAAGACTAGTGGAGACGACAAATGGGTAGGAGGAGAGAAAAGGATCAAAGCGTTGGATTTGCTTTTGGAACGACTCAGGAACGAAACCACGAGGATTGTGGCGGTGAGGGCAATTTCTGATATCGCAAAGTCTACGACAAACCCCGACGATGTTAGCGAAGATTGGGTCACCGCTGTTGTTGTCGAGTGTGGCGGGCAACTGAGGAAAGCCAATAGAGCACTGCGTGCGGCTAGCTTGGAAGGATTGAGGAGCATTGCAGGTAATGAAAATTGCAGAAAAAAGCTGGCGGCGGAGAGTAAGAAGGAGTTGGTGGAGGTGCTTACACCTCTTTTGGTCGTCGGCGATCTCCATTTACTTGCGTCTGCATTGAACATTATCAAATTGGTGATGCTGGATGCTGACGGGGTTGGAGTGACGTCGACGGTGATCGAGGCCATTTGCGCATTGGTTAGATCTCCTTTGGGGTCGGGTACCGTCATAGAGAACTTGATTGGCCTCGTCAAAACCATTGGAGAAGTCGATGCGGTGGGAAAGATAGAATTGATGGGGTGCCTGTTGAGGAAAGTAGGTATTGAAGGCGAAACCGGTGTCGTCGCGAAGGTTGTTGCACAGTTGTTGGTATCCGGAGGTGGAAAACAAGGTGGATTTGCGGTTGACGTGGAGGATTTTGTCAACGAAGTTGAAGGTTCGCAAGAAGATAGAAAGAGATGTCTGGGATTAATGGTGTTAGGGGAAGTGGGATTGAGGATGTAAGTTTTGGACCTCAATGGTTAATGTGGATAATTATTTGCTGATGGCGTTATAGGAGTCGGAATTTCCCAGTTGGTCCAGAGGTGTTCTTGAAACAATTCAAGGCTAAAAGCGACGACGTTCCGATTGCCGCTGCGGTTGCCCTGGGGTTAGCCGCGGCTGGTAATCTAGATGGGTATGTCCCAGTCATCATGCAGAAGCTTCAGAGCGGTGATAAGGACCAGTATCTACTTCTGCATTCGCTCAAGGAAGTGATCCAGCATTCCAGTACAGCTTCGAATAATAACATCGGAGCTTACACCGACGCAATCTGGAAAGCTCTTTTCGATCTCGCTAAGAACGACGATTCGAAGGCTGTCGGAGCTGAGTGTGTTGGAAGACTTATTATCATCGATCCGTATAGCTTTTTGCCGGAACTAAAGAAACATCTTGGATCTTCAGAGGGTTCGACAAGAGGAATGGTGATGTCTGCGCTGAGGTACACCTTTACGGATACCGAGGAGAGCTATGACGAATTGCTTCGACCGATCGTTGTCGATTTTTTGACCGTTATGGTGGACGATACCGAGTTAGAGAATAGACGGCTCGCTCTCACAGCGCTCAACTCCGCTGCTCACAATAAGCCACATTTGATACTGCCGCATTTGGAGAGGTTGTTGCCATTGGTTTACAGGGAAACAGTGGTGAGGCCTGAGCTAGTGAGGGAGGTACAGATGGGACCGTTCAAGCACAAGGTTGATGATGGATTGGAAGTTAGAAAGGTACGTGGTTTAGTGATTCTCCTTGGATTTTAGAGTGGGTTTAAAGGGTTACTGATTGGTTTTTAGAGTGCCTTCGAAACTCTGTATGCACTGTTGGAAACTTCTTTCTCGGCAATTGGCATCAAGACCTTCTACGATCGTCTTCTCGCCGGTCTGCAAGATGAACATGATATCAGGATTCTCTGCAACCTCATGTTGACGAAGCTCATCCGCCTCGCAACGGAAGAAACTTTTCAACGATTGGATGCTATTGGTGAATGTTTCAGGAATACACTATCGCAAAAGCCGAAAGATAATGCTGTCAAGCAGGAACTCGAGAAACACGCCGAGTCAATCCGGTCGACGATGAGAGCGACACTAGCACTCCATAAGGAGTTCCCTGCCGCGACGTGCATCCAACAGAGGAAGTGGGTGAGTTATTGGGATTGGGTCAAGGTTGCGTTTACCAATGACATCCAGGCATTAGAGGGCGAAGAGAGAGAGGTGAAGGTATAGTCGGGTTAATTTCCTTTTCATTTTCCTTTTGATAACTTTTGTGCGCATACTTTTGTGTTTATTTGAGGATTAGAACGTAACGGAACAGAAATCAAACCCCACAAGTTTTTTTTGAATGGTCACTGACCGAACATAAAAGTACTTGCACGCCTTGCGTAGCACTTTGTAGAAATGGAAGTAGGAGGTGATGGTAGATGATGATGGAACCCCATGAGGGATAGGCATGAATAAGCATTAGTATAAACACTTGTGATTTTAAATGTCCCGCATGGAATTGGGCGTTAAAGTAGTGACTGTTTAGACATTGTCAATACAAAAGTGGACGGGCGGACATGTAAATGGGACAGCAACAGCACTAAGCTAGAGCAAGAGGGGGTAAGTGTCGCCAAGATTGGGGACCCACTCTGAAATATCACACTACATGTACCACGGAATATCAGAAATGCTGAGGTACATACATAGCGCCGGAATTTCAAGACGTAAATACCGCCAAAATGATGTAAACATAGACTCTTACTGGTTAGTTATAAGTCAAGCTATTTCACGATATCAAAGTCATCGCTGTACTCTAGGTGGTTAGTTGCTTTATTGACTAAGCATTCCTGGTACGCCTTATGTAAACAGAGGATCTCGCAGAACCAACTTTCAATTCCCTAGTTTGAAATTCGGAATTTTAAAAATTCCTTCGCGTTACGCAAACTTGCCAAGGTCCCGTAACTCTTTGCTGTCTATGGTGTATTTACGTAACTCTGAGGAACCATACGCGTGTCAAGAAGAAATTCGGAATCGATTATACACCCATGATAGTATGCGCCAAGCTGCTCATGTAAGAGCCGCCCTCGACAACTCTAACAGCCGCCCAACAAGACGTCCCACCGCCCCGCTTCTTAAAGATGCCTCAAGCGACAGATAAAAATCTCTACAGCAGCTTTGACTTCCTTTAAGGGCAGCACTCTTCTCTTTTGAGTGGCCGGTGATGGTCTGCCGTTCCGTTTCCGCCGTTCCGTTTCCGCCGCCTCCGGGCGGCACCGCGTTGCTTGAATTTGTAAATATCAATATGAATTTGTAAATATCAATATGAATTTGTAAATATCAATATGAATTTGTAAATATCAATATGAATTTGTAAATATCAATATGAATTTGTAAATATCAATATGAATTTGTAAATATCAATATGAATTTGTAAATATCAATATGAATTTGTAAATATCAATATGAATTTGTAAATATCAATATGAATTTGTAAATATCAATATGGATTTGTAAATATCAATATGAATTTGTAAATATCAATAGGAATTTGGATTCCTTCGGTCACTATTGTATGGACAGGGCGTGTACACTCAATTAAGAGCAAAGACATAGTCACATACATAGGAGCGTCAGGTATATATACCTTCATTCGCTAAGCGCCGTTAGGGTAACCTTCATACGGCTTGTAAATATTAATAGATACACGTGGTTTTCTAGTAATTATATAACAAATGTAAATGTTTAAAGATTTATCAAATTGGTCAATTAGAGGTAGTGATTCACTCACTTATATGATTTGGGACATTTCTTCAACACCCCTCAAACTTTGAACAGTAAATTTATCTCAAAACTTAAGACCGCTTAAAGAATTAAAGGATTCTCCAAGGCCTATGCCTCATTTCTTGAAGATGCCTCAAGTAATACACAAAACCTCTACAGCAGCTTTAACTCCTTTTAAGGCCTGCACTATTCATTTTAGCTTAACTGAGGATAGTCTACTTTTCTATTTCAACTGCCCCCAGGTGGTCACATTTGCTTAAATTTATAAATATCAATAGACATATATATACTTATTCATTAATTATATAACACAAATAAATGCCTACAAGTTAATCAAATTGGTTGATGAGAGGTGGGGATTCACTCATTTGCTCATGTAATATAGGCCATATTTGTACTTCATTATTCAAGAACCCTTAAAACTTTTAAAAGTAAATTGATCCAAAAACTTAAGACTAGCTGAAGAATTAATAGTTTTTTCAAGGCCTATAGCTTACTTCTTGAAAATACCTTAAGTAATAATTCAAACATTTATAGAAGCTTTAACTCCTCCAAAGGTATGTACACTTTTTTTTTTATACAACTATAGATAAGCTACTATTTCTCTTACTAGGCATCACTACCAGGTACCTCTACATAACTTGAAGTTATAAATATCAATATGAATTTAGATTCCTTTGGTCACTATTGTATAGATAGGGTATGTACACTGAATTAAGAGCAAAGACAAAGTCATATACATATGAGTGTCAGGATGTACCTTCATCTACTAAGCACTGTCAGGGTAACCCTCATATAACTATTATAATCATTAGTTGCATTCACTCATATAGACTCACCTATTATGCCTATGTACTAAGGATACTGTTACAGTTCCAAGGTACCACGGACTTGCGCGATGATGGACTAGTACCTAGAATGCACCCAGTAAGTGTTACACCCATCACAGCTACCGGGCTCTGCCCGTCTCGTGTGGCTCTGCCTTATTGGACTTACATAAGTACGGCTCTGGTGCAGTGGCGGAGTCTGACAAACTAGCCACAATACCCATCCGGAACATGTGATCGGAACATTGGCACGTCGCGCAAGGACTTAGTCACCCTTGTGGAACGGGCGGCCTGACCGATCGAGCCAGTTATCGCGAGAGGACATGACACGTCAGAGGTCATGGCGATCCGTTGCTCATACATTGCTAATCTTTGCCTGTTCCGTAATCCGGACTCTTCTAGGCTACGCAAGAATTGGATTAGTGATCGATATGTTAGTCATGGATGTTCTGCGGGGTTCTATTTCCTTCTATTTCCTTAGTCATCTATGAGTCATTTCTTATGATGGATTGTTCTATATAAAGCGGGGTTGTTGAACGCTCTCTTGTCTTTCCTTCCTTTCTTCTCTAGCTTCGAGACTAGCTTCGAGTCTTAAGAATATATTTCGCCTTATCTTTGCGACTTATTATCTTCGTTCCAAATCTCTTATTAGACGTGAGGAAACGCTTGTTTAGTTGAGAAGAATAAGTTGAGATATCTGAGTCCACTCAGTAATACTTATAGCTTCGTGCCTACTTGTGTTTACCGTACTATTCTACCTCCTGAGATACGCACTGTTAACACTATATTCTTAAGTCATGGCTAGTCAAGATCAACCCATGACTGATCCCGAGACTGCTCTTGCTCTTTACAATGGCAAGACCCTCAACTATCCTCGAAGACCTGGCTCAACACGCACCAGGGCTTCTTCCTCTCTCCACCAGTCTATCACACTATCTTCGGAAGAGATAGTCTTTGTGAAGCAACACCAAAGTAAGGTTAAGGCCTACTTTGTTGAACTCGATGCTGCCTTTTTACAGGCAAAGGAATTTATCGGAGAAGCTGCCTATGCGGAAATCAAGCAGCAGCTCTTCAATGATTTCCTAAAACAAAAGGAGGAGATCCAAGGAATCCTCTATTCAACCATCCGTGCCTATCAAGACATGGGCAAGAGGCTACCGCCAGTCCTCATCACCTTCCCCCGAACAACGACAGACATCCTTCTCTCCTGCATAAATCAGTTAAAGGAGCAGAAGGACCTGAACAACTTTCAGGAATCCAAGATCAGGGAAGAACTCCAAACCCTGATGGGCAGGGAATTCAGCAACCTTCAGGCCGAAAATGAGAACTTGAAGAAGAAGCTGGAAGCCGCCAGAGCCCAACCTGTGGTCGTTCAGGAAGATGAGCAGGATAAGGAGTACATCTCCTATCTGGAACGGGAAAACCGGAAGCTGGAAGACAGAATAGCCCGGATGGAAAGAGCGAGCCTGACTCAGGCAAGTAGGATCCAGGTATTGGAAACTGACTTGGCCCAGGCTAATGCTGATGCCCAGGTGGGAGACGACTGGGTCAAGGAAAAGCAAGAAATCCTTGCGCAGCTTAAAGAAGCGCAGGAGGATGTGGCCTTGTCCAAAGCTCACCTGGACAAAAGAAGGGCTCCATTTGATTCAGAGTTGTCCCCGTCGGAATCGGAAGGGCCAGCAGAAAGACCAAGGCTCAGAAGGAGATCAAAGGCGGTTTCCAACCTAATCAGCCTCTTCAATGGCCAAGGTTCGGGACTTCCCCCGAGAGATCCAACTCCGCCTCCACCCATTCCGCCACGACCGTCACCGCCGCATGTACCTCCCCAGACATTTACCTTGGAGGACGTGCAAAGAATGATCGATGCAGCGGTGGCAAGGGCAGCCACGGTAGCCCCTCAAGCACAGTCGAACGTCAACTTCAAGGGACCGAAACCAGCTACACCCGACAAGTTTGGGGGCAAGGCAGAGGACATCGTCAAACTGCAGGTGCAATGCGACACCTACTTTGCGCTGCAGGCCCACCTCTTCCCCTCAGACTTGGTGAAGACACAGTTTGCGTCAACCCTCTTCACAGGGAACACACTGAGTTGGTGGAGGGTTCACCACGCAAGGTGGACAACACCCTTGGCTCGTTGGGCGGACTTTCTAGAAGCCCTTCGAGTAAACTTTGGTGCCTATACCTTAAGGCCCAAATACACCTCCCTTCTGGTTAAAGCCAGACAAACCGGACCCATCCTGGACTACATCATCTACATGAGAACACTCAATGATGTAGTAGGTTACCTAGACAACATCCTTAAGGACTGGGTTAACCAAGGTCTCCACGAGAAACTGCGCATGGCCATCGCCATGAACTTCTCCGAAGGGTATCAGACGGTCGGTGATTGGTTTGACCGCATCCTAATGGTGGGACAGCAGATAGAGGAGGCCGCCAGGCTGGCAGGCAAGGACCTGTGGAAGGTCAACGAACAGAAGGACAAGAAGAAGGATCCGAGACTGCCCTCGCACCCCAGCAACCAACTTCTCAAGGAGAAGCAGGAAAGCAAGGCAAAGACAAGCAATGCCAAGCTTCCTGAGCTAACGGGGTCCGAACTCAAGTGGGCCCAAGATAACAAGGCCTGCACGAGGTGCGGCAGGACCAACCACTCTTCGAAGACTTGTTTCGCCAAATACAAGTCTTCCGAAATCCCTCAACCCAAAGCTAGACACTCTCGCAAGAGAGGCAGGGAAGAGGATGATAAAGAGAAGAGTGAGTCCTCCAAAAAGACCAAAACGGAACAAGCGGCCAGGGTCATTGAACTACCCGACGACTGGCACCAAGGTGAGGATATCCCGATGGTTTGAAGAGCCGACAAGTCGACATCATGTTTTTCCTTTGTCTGAAACCATCAAGAAAAGTTGGAGGACCAAGAAAATTGTTTTATACCCCTTTCTTTTAGGAACCGGTGTTCAAGTGGGATTTTCTTAGCCCCTTGTTCTTGGTGGGTGGGCCGCCGGTATTGAGGCTGGTACTTTTGGTTATGATTTATGAGACCCATGATCATGACTTATGCCCCTTATGATGCACACGACTCTCCTTTCTATCCAGCACGAGTTTCCTTTTTAGAGTTTCTTTATAGATCTCTTTGTTTGTCTGAGGATGGCCTTAAGGCCGAAACATGCGGGTCATGTAACAAACTGCCTTTCTTTATCACATCATACCCTACTGTTTCCCCGTCAAGCACTCAAATTGCCTCTGATACCCAAACTCCTCTATACAAACGTTTCGTACAGCGGTGTCCGGCCACGACATTCCCGGGAGAGATCAGGGAACGTATCCGCTGAAATCATGTCTTACTCCATTTCTGCTCATGTGAAGGAAGAGGGCCCTGTTCAGGGCAAGTGTGTGAAGGTTCCCGTCACCTTATGGTGGCGAACTAATGAAGTGGAAGGTGTTAGGACCCATTGCCTCTCTGCCGTGGCAAAACTCGATAATGGAGCCACAGGAGCCCTGATATCGGACAGGCTCCCGGTCCCGAAAAAGAAAAGGTCAACCCCAGTCAATGTGTACGCTTATGACGGCACCTGCAAGCAAGAGTGGTATTACACCCCAAAACTTCAAATGCAGGTTCTCAATCACAAAGAGAACATTGATTTTGACGTCGGGCCGACTCCAGAGGATGTCGACATCTACCTTCCTGTCAAGTGGTTCCAAGACCATGAACCGCTTGTTGATTATGACAAGGCAGAGCTGGTAGGGTATCCTAGCGACAAATGCAAGAAGCATCTAGTGGCACCACAGGTTCGGTTGGTGAATGCCCTAGAGCTCTTGCAAGATGAAGATTTATATGCCAACGACGCTGCTAGAGGCTCTGGTCTCTTGGGGTGGGTGGATACCCCAATCAGCATGGCAGAAACGTGGAGGTGGTGCTCCGCTATGACAAGGCTTCCTGTGCATGAGTTCGCAGAAGTCTTTATCCGATCCTCCTCCTCCGACCCTTCTCCGATTAAACCGGAGAAGTGGGAACAACTCTATCCTGCAGTCTTCTCTGAAAGGTTGGCGTCGCAACTACCCCCGCACCGACCTTGGGACTGTCGTTTGGATATGAAAGAAGGAACGTCTCCGCCTTGGGGCCCCATATACAAGCTGTCGGAAACTGAGTTGCAAGCACTCAGGGAGTATTTAGATCGTATGCTAAAAGAAGGAAAGATCCAACCCTCCAAATCCCCAGCTGGGGCACCCATCCTGTTTGTCAAGAAGGCAGACAGTTCCCTACGCCTTTGTGTGGATTATCGCGGCCTAAACAAAGTCCTCATCCAAAATCGCTACCCTCTTCCCCTTATGGGGGAACTTCGAGATCGCATCGGCAAAGCCAAGTGGTTCACCAAACTCGACCTGAAAAACGGCTACAACCTCATCCGAATTGCGAAGGGCCATGAATGGAAAACTGCGTTCCGAACTCGGTATGGGCAATTCGAATACCTAGTGATGCCCTTTGGACTCTGCAATGCTCCCGCAGTGTTCCAAGAAATGATGAATACCATCTTTCGAGACCTATTGGATTTGGGTGTTATCATCTACCAAGATGACATCCTCATATATGCTGAAACGATTGAAGAACATGATCGGCTAGTCCGTGAGGTTCTGAAGCGTTTGGACCAGCACCAGTTAGCTCTGAAGCCAACGAAGTACGTCTGGGCGGTCCACAGCGTTGAATTCCTGGGGTTCATCATTTCTGCCGATGGAATCTCCATGGCCGAAGACAAGGTGGCAACAATAAAGGACTGGCCTACTCCGAAAACGGTCACTGATGTTCGTTCGTTCCTGGGATTTGCTAATTTCTACCGCATCTTCATCCTCAACTTTTCGAAGAAGGCGGCACCCTTGACGGACCTCACCAAGGACAAAACACCGTGGACCTGGGGGCCTAAGCAACAGCAGGCCTTTGATTTCCTCAAAGACTCCTTTACCTCAGCACCAATCCTCACCCACTACGATTCCTCCTTACCCCTTGTGGCAGAGACTGATGCGAGCGACTTCGCCATTGGCGGTGTTCTCTCGCACCAAACTGATGCCTTACATCCGATCGCTTTTCACTCCTGAAAAATGTTACCCGCGGAGATGAATTATGAGATCTACGACAAGGAGATGCTAGCGATAGTGGATTGTCTCCATTACCAGTGGAGACATTGGTGTGAAGGAGCCAAACACCCGGTCTTGGTCCTTACTGACCATAAGAATTTGGAGTACTTCGCAACCACCAGAGTTTTATCTCGGCGCCAAACTAGGTGGATGGAGAAGCTCGGGAGCATCGACTACAAGATCGTATACCGCCCTGGGACTAAAAACACCAAGGCAGATGCTCTGTCTAGGCGTGGAGACCACGCCCCTACGGAGGGGGCACCTGAACCTGAAGTTCTGTTCCTCAAACCTGGACAATACATAGCGGCCTCTGAATGAGCAAACTACATGTTCAAGCCCGAGTTGATACAGGAACTACGAACGGAATCGGCTAAGGATCCCGAAACCCAGGACTTGATGAGCAGAGTGCCTCCTAACTACGAGGTGCGAGATGGCCTGCTAATTTTCAACAACCTGTGGTTTGTCCCCTCTACCCTTCGCACTAAGGTCCTTGACTCCAGGCATGATCACCCCTCGGCTGGCCATATCGGAAGAGACAAAATGTTCGAATTGGTCACGCGGGACTTCTACTGGCCTACACTCAGAAAGGATATTGTACAGTACGTCTTATCTTGTGACCAGTGTCAATTAAACAAGGCACGGAGACATAAGACCTACGGGCAACTCCTACCCTTAGAAGTCCCCTACAAGCCGTGGGAAAGTATCTCTATGGACTTTATCACCGACCTCCCCTCCTCAGAAGGCTATACTCAAATTTGGGTTATAGTTGATCGGTTCACGAAGATGGCGCACTTCATACCACTTCGTCAAAACGTCGACTCGAAGGAACTGGCGTCAGTGTTTATCACCCAGATCTGGAAACATCACGGCCTCCCATCCAACATAGTGAGCGACCGGGACCCCAAGTTTCAAGCTTGGTGGAAAATTGCCATGGAGAACCTCAAAGTTCAACTCTCCATGTCCACGGCGAATCACCCCCAAACGGATGGACAAACCGAGCGCCTTAACCAGATCTTGGAAGCCTACCTTCGAAACTATGTGACGTTCGATCAGTCGAATTGGTCGCTCCTCCTCCCCTTGGCTGAGTTTGCCTACAACAACTCAGTCTCCTCCAGCACAAACCAAACTCCCTTCTTCGCCAACTATGGATATCACCCGTCTCCGGATGCAGTCAGCACCCTGAAGTTCTACTGTGGATCCGAAGTGCTCGAAGCCAACTGGCAGGACATAAGACAAAGACTCCTCACTGTCCAGAAGCGCACGGTACACTGGTACGACAAAAAGCACGTGGCTTTCCCGGAACAAAATCCTGGCGACTTAGTCCTCCTCCGAAAAGATAACCTTCCGACCCAGAAGAACTCCAAGAAACTCGATGCCAAGTATGCGGGCCCCTTCCAGGTCATTTCGAAGGTGGGTCCCCGAGCGTACAAACTCAAACTTCCCTACACCTGGAAAATACACCCAGTTTTCCACGTCTCCCAGCTGGAACCCTACAACACGTCAGACCAATATCCTAGGGCATCTCCTCCGGCTCCTCAAGACGACAATGGTGTCCCGGCATATTATGTCAAAGAAATCACCAAGTGCCGGTACAACAGGAAAGGGAAAAGGCTTGAGTACTACGTACTCTGGGAAGGATACTCAGAAGCAGAGGCTACATGGGAGGTGCTGGAAAACTTACTAGTGAACGGGGAACCTATCGACCAACTCGCCGATTTCCGAACCAAGAACCCGCACGCCGAAGCGAACGCAAAACGGCCTGAGGAGGCTCCACCCGCAAAGCGAAGGAGAGTAGGATAGGTAGGCTGAGACCCCTTCCCACTCTATGTCAACTGAAACTTGCAAGAAAAATGAGTAGGTTGCACGGGCAGACGCATCCAGAGATAACATCAGTACGGAATGCGGACTGTCCTTTTCGCGGACTCACCCGAAATCCTCGAGGGTGTTAGGGCAACCTGAATTCAGCAGACTAGCTAACGTCTTATGCGCAATGAGGGCATTGCGCCTTAGAAGGGGCGTAGTGTTACAGTTCCAAGGTACCACGGACTTGCGCGATGATGGACTAGTACCTAGAATGCACCCAGTAAGTGTTACACCCATCACAGCTACCGGGCTCTGCCCGTCTCGTGTGGCTCTGCCTTATTGGACTTACATAAGTACGGCTCTGGTGCAGTGGCGGAGTCTGACAAACTAGCCACAATACCCATCCGGAACATGTGATCGGAACATTGGCACGTCGTGCAAGGACTTAGTCACCCTTGTGGAACGGGCGGCCTGACCGATCGAGCCAGTTATCGCGAGAGGACATGACACGTCAGAGGTCATGGCGATCCGTTGCTCATACATTGCTAATCTTTGCCTGTTCCG
>JABYPW010001663.1:0-14302 GCA_016880775.1 Phymatotrichopsis omnivora
CGTGTTTTTTAAACGACTCGCAAGTAAAAAAAAAAAAAAAAAAAAAAAAGCTAATTATCTCTCTTTTAGTTCCTTGGTTGTCGATACATTCAAGGAAACATGGCCGGCCAACCATGCTCTGTCGTATTTTTATTGCAAGTACGGAGAATATGAGCGACAAGATCCGGAGTCTATTTTGCGAGCTATTGTCCAGCAGCTATCCATAATTAGTCCCGAGGGGTTTTTGCCGGAACCGGTGGTATCTATCTACCAAAATAGGAAGAAGGACGCATTGAATTCCGGAAAATTGAGGTTAGGTGAAAGCAAAGAGTTGATTTTACAGTTATCGAGAGCATTCGAGCAGACAGTCATTGTTATCGACGCACTGGATGAATGCAACAAAGAGACGCGATGGCAACTTGTGGATGCATTGAAGAGCCTGCGCTCGTCAGCGGAGGGTCTCAAAATATTTGTTACAAGTCGGAACGATGACGACATTTTGATCGGACTCGAGAACGAACCGGAGCTTTACATTCAGTCGAGCGATAACTCCAACGATATTAAGCTGTTCGTCCTTGCGGAAGTCGAGAGATGTATCTCGCGGAAAAGGTTGCTAAGAGGGTCGGTGAAACCTGAACTGAAAGAAGTCATTATTGATACACTTATCAATGGAGCAAATGGGATGTACGTGACATATATAATCCAACAACCGCATTTCAGTGCATCCCTCCGAAAGACCTTTGCTAATTTGCACTTGGACGCGAATTAGGTTTTTATGGGCGCACCTCCAGATCAAACACATATCTCGGCAGAAATCAGAATCGGCTGTTAGAGCAGCTCTAGGACAGCTACCGAATGACTTGAAATCTACCTATTCCGTCATATGGGACAGAATCTGCGACGATACAGAGGAAAACTTCTTTTTGGCTAAAAGAACATTGATGTGGGTTATTTACGCCCAATCGCCGCTCACTCCCGGAGAGATGATCGAAGCCGTCTCTATCAAGCCAACGCAGTGGGCGGCAGAGCCCAATCACGACGGAATCACGGCTATGACACTTCTCGACGTCTGCCAAAATCTTCTTGTCATCGATAACGAACTCGGAGTGTTTCGTTCGGCGCACTTTTCTGTGACAGAGTTTTTACAGAAAAAGTTCACAATAACTGAGGCCCACACTACAGCCGCAGAGGTCTGCCTCACGTTACTGTGCCTCGAGAACAATGTGAAATCAAACAGTCAAGCAGAGATAAATATCCTAAACAATTATAATTTATCCAAGTACGGGATAAAACACTGGGCGGAGCATGTTCAGTTATCAGGTGACGGAAGTGACATCCTAACATGTTTGAAGAACGAATTTCTCAAACCTTCTCCAGCATTCAACGCATGGCTTCTAGCAGCTTCGGAAGTCAACGACAATTTCCGAGCCAAGGATGCGAAGAGACAGATTACCCCGTTGTGGGTGGTGTGCTGGTATCGGTTGTGGGACATGTTTGAATATGCTATGCGTAGCAACGCCGATTTTAGCATATGCAACTTTAGGGGGGTAATGCCTGTTCACCTAATAGCATCTCATGGGTATGACGTGGGGTTGAAGTTGCTGTTAAAGAAGGATAGCGCGGATTGGAACCGCAAAGACAATGACGGCGATACACCACTGCATTACGCGGCGCGGAACGGCCACGAAAAAGCGACCCAGATGCTTCTCGAACAGGAAAGAGTGGATTTGAACTGTAAAAACGATGGCGGCGATACACCACTACATTACGCGGCGTGGAGCGGCCATGAAAAGGTGGTCCAGATGTTACTCAAGGAAAAAAGCGTGGATTCGAATTGTAAAAACAACAGCGGCGATACACCACTCCACGACGCAGCGTGGAATGGTCATGAAAAAGTGGTGCAGATTTTGCTAAAGCAAGATAGTCTGGATTTGTGCAAAAATGATGACGGCGATACGCCACTGCATTATGCAGCGTGGAGCGGCCATGAAAAATTAGTCGAAATGTTGCTCGAGCATGGGCGGGTGGGTTCGAACTACCGAAACAATATCGGTGATACACCACTGCATTACGCGGCGCGGAACGGCCATGAAAAAGTGATACGGATATTGTTTGGGCAGGAAGTTGAGGATTCGAGCTACCGAAACGATGTCGGTAATACACCGCTGCATGATGCGGCATGGAGCGGCCATGAAAAAGCGGTCCAGATATTACTCAAACAGAATATTGTAGATTCGAACTGCAAAAACTATTGCGGTGCTACACCACTGCATGAGGCGGCGCTGTTCGGCCATGAAAAAGTGGTTCAGATGTTGCTAGAATGTGAACGCGTGGATTTGAACCGCAAAGACAACTACGGCGGTACACCACTGCATTATGCGGCGTTGAACGGCCACGAAAAAGTTGTTCAGATGTTGCTCGAGTGGAGATAGCGTAGATTTGCATTCCAAAAATAATCATCGCAATACA
Source organism: Phymatotrichopsis omnivora (assembly GCA_016880775.1). Classification (NCBI taxonomy): domain Eukaryota; kingdom Fungi; phylum Ascomycota; class Pezizomycetes; order Pezizales; family Rhizinaceae; genus Phymatotrichopsis; species Phymatotrichopsis omnivora. The sequence continues at coordinate 2,449 of JABYPW010001663.1, forward strand.
CCACTACAGGGTCCGGCGTGGGTAGGATATGAAAAGCGGTCGAGATTTTGCTCCAGCAAAAAGAGGTGGATGTAAACCACAAAGACATCGAAAGGGATACGCCACTGCACGACGCGGCGCTGAACGGCTACGAAAAAATGGTCAAGTTACTGCTTGGGCATTAAGGTGTGGATGTGAATCCCAAAACAACGGCGGCGCTACACCACTGCATTCCGCAGCAAAGAATGGACATGCGGCGGTTGTAAAGCTGTTCCTGGAAGTGCAGGGTGTGGATTTGGATTCGAAAGACAATGGCGGAAATACAACAATACTTTTTGCAGCCAGCAACGGCTACGAGGGGGTAGTTGGAGCGTTAGAGGGGGTAAGAAAAATCCTTAGCATTCTTTTATTCCAACCATTACCGCTAATGCTTGACTCTGTTTCCAAAAGCCGCGGCAGCCAGAAGTGGAAACACATGCAGATATTTATAGCAAATGTCGTACTCGTCGCAGTCCTCGAAGCCCAACGATCAAGAGAAAATACTAAAGTAAGATAGGCTTAGGGGATGGACGATATGGGAGGAAGGATGGCAAGAAGAAACGAAGAGGATATGCCATGATTTTGTGTGCTTGTACTTCGTTTCTACCTAAGAGTTAAAATAAGTTATGGGTGAAGTGGAAGATTGCATGAGGCGTGAGCTAGGAACATAGTAGAGGGTATTCTATATAATAACCAATGCAAGGATATCTCATACTGTAACAGGACATCGTCTTCGAATTTCCCTACACTCACGCCCCCAATGCGATATGCGTGCGGTGCACAAGTAGTTCCCGACACTGGTGCAGTACTTACGTGTCATTTTCTACTAGTGAACAAATGTTAGGACCCATTCGAAGAAATTTTTAAAAGAAAAAGACATTTTTCTCCTTTACGATCAATTAATGTCGCTTGCGTGACAGATACCCTGGTTTATCCATCATCCCCCAAAAATGCTTCCAGTTTAGAAAAGCCTTTATTCCAACTTCGACTAATATCAATTATTAGACAAGAATTACCACTTGTTCCAATAGTTGCCGGTGTCTCAAAGTTTGCCACAATGATCTGTTCTTCATTAACAATCACTCGGCTTGACCAGAGGTGTGACGCCAGATAACGTTTCGAAATATTATTAAACACCCTTGCCGCCGGGAATATAGATAGTGTCTGCAACAGTTAATTCCGGAAATGCGAGTGGGCCTTTCCGTCCGCATGTTGGGTTCGGTTCGGCTTTCGTGACGTGTGAAATGGTGCACTTTTAAATTCCCCTCCCCCCCACCCCCCCAACGGGGGAAGAGAGTGGATGTATGGTGGGGGACACCTTTAACCAGGGTGCTCAGAGGACAACCCGATATTTATTTTGCTTATGTAATATCATACAATTACCCCTACCCGCCATTTTTCCCTGGCGCCAAGTGAATAAATTTGTGTGGAGGCTTGGGAAAAAAAGTTCATATAACCGACACCCATCCCGCCCCACACAAAAAGTGGCTGGACATTTTTCCTTTTAGCTCAACGAGGAAAAGGAATTTTTAAATTTTGAAAACGTAGAATGAAAGAGGAGAAGCGAAAGAAGCGTTCTACATTGTAAAAAATCTTATTCAACTTTGTTGTCGGTCGCTGAAAAGGCTGGAAGTTGAGGGTCAAAATTGGTGGTAGACTGCCCTGGTTAAAGGTGTCCCCCACCATAGGGATCGGAATTAAACCCTTCAGCATGAATTAAATATGGAAATAGATGTGAAGAATTTGAAAGTCGTGAAAATGACATTAAAGCTAGCAGCTTTGCAGCCTGCAGTCTCTCAAAAATCTCACTGAATAAAAATTATAGGAAATTACCAAACCCCACCCGCAGTTAGTGCAAGGGCTGGCCGATTCCCCATGTATCTTTCTTCCTATCGTTCGCAGATCATCACTCGCTTCCCATTCATACACGCCATTGGGGGGGAGGATGGTGGTGTAAGGGACGGTTTTATGCTGTCTTGTACTTTGCGTAACCACGGCACGAACCGGATGGTATAGTTACCGTTTGCAATGCATCCAACCCTTTTCCCCCAGCGGTGTCTACCTATCTTCATTGGCCCATATCCTTACAGCTACATATTCACCGCAAAACCACTCCGCTAAGATCCCCCGATGGCCGTTGTAACGCAGCAATTCTGCAGCCTCTGGCATGTTTACAAAACACTCCCAAAATTAGATTCACCCCAGAGTGACAAAAATCTCATCCGCCACGTCTCTTCCTTATCCCGCCAAAACCTTAGCACTTGTCACACCGTCTATGCATTACATCCCGAACCAATCGCAGCTTGTCTCGGATTGTCGCGATCGGGGTACCGTGGCGGGAGTGATCCCAGAAATTTTTTCCCACCACTCCAGAGTGATGATAAACGATTCCTTTCGGAAGATACCACATCATACTTGCTGGCTGGCTTGAACTTGGCTACAAATTACATGTTTTTAAGATACACTTGCGTGCTAGATCTGATCATGCTCGTTTACGCATCATGATATGTCCAATCCCAAGTCTTTTTTTTGTTTTTGATACAAACCCCAGAACCACTGCAGTTAATGCAGACTGGATCTTGGCTGAGGAGAGATCGCGTCAGCTCTTTCTGCGAATTGAAAAAATTGCTCGATGGTAGGTATTTTAAATAACGCATAGGCGAGGGTTTGAATTTAAGGTTATTGGTATCTGGACGTCTGCTTGACGTATGGAAATACGATTACGAGGTGGAGGTGAACGCGTTGTGTAGTATGTATCTGTGCTCTCATCTGAAATTATTTTTTGAATTAATCTTTAGATTGAAAGCTGTTTTTCCGGAAGACTGTGCTATGCGATGCAAATTAAAATTTAAGTTCAGCTGAAATGCCTAACTACTCGGATGGATGAACGTGTGCATGTATAGTACATGTACTACGGTGATTCCTCTATAAATTGCAGTAACCAGAACTTCTATCTCCATAACTTCCAGGCCTTCACCGTGAACCATTTTGGTTCCATTGGAAATTGTGCATAAAGTTCCAGACCTCTCTAAGTTCTAACTGACAGGTGTGTTTACTTCCAGGCCAAAGATTTCAGGTTTCATACTAAAAATAGCAAAGAAACGTCTTATAGTGTAAAAATGCACCACCAAGGAACCCCCCCAAAAAAAATATTAACCCGCAGGAAAAAAATGTTATAACCATCATTTTTTTCGCATAGGATTTCTATATACATCTCCTATCATTACTTTTGCTGTTACATATGTGACCATTATCAAGTACCAATTATTACAAGTCCGACGCCAAGCAATTCTCGCATTTCCGGACTCCCATAACTTCCAGTCGGAGTCCGGCACGGAGCACCTGGAACTTATAAAGGTATCTCTGTAAATATGTACGTACATTAAAGTATATACTCGTAGGTGGATCGCGTTTTCGGAATCACAGGGGATATAATTATGGGGTAAGTGTTCGTGCATAGTTGGGTCGCAAGTGGTGGTGCGCAGCTATCACGATTGTGATTGGAACGCAGACTTCGTAGAGTATTATTCTCAGCCGTTGAATGTGACTGCTGGAAAATAGGTGCATATGCGAGGTAGAGACATGATCCTCCCGATATTTTATGTGAAAACTTGCCAATTATCTGTGTCGTAAAACCAGATCAGCTAGTACGTCTTAAAAACGGTGCACGCAGTTCAAGTAATACGAGAGTGACTGATTCAGCAGTTTACCGAGTTAGGAGAAATACCAAATAAAAAATAAAAAAAATTAAAACCAAAAACCAAAAACCAAAAAATGAAAAGAAAAAAAGAAAAGAAAAAAAAAGGAACAAATAAAAAAATAAAAATAAAATAAAAAAATAAAATAATGAAATAATGAAATAAAATAGTGAGATAATGAAATAAAATAATGAAATAATGCCACACACACTGCCACTTACAATCCGTGCTAGCACAACCCACCTTCCACAATCCCCTTAATTACCCCCCTGTGATTCCGGAAACGTAAGCCATTTACGAGTACATATGCCGGACACATGCTGTGCATTTGACAACAGATGGCCAAAAACACCAATTTGACTGAGAAGGGAATAGAAGAACGGATGGTGTGGTAGCTGTAAAGCTGAAGTTCCCGAAATCGGCCCACATTATTTAAGTTTAAGGTGAGGTTGATGATGGCCATAGCACCTGTACTGCATAAGCCAGATTCTATGCAATAATTCTCGTCGCTACAATTTATTCAAAGATTTCTTTTCTAATATTCACCCTCAAAAATTTCCTTTTCCCTCTCGGAATTTGCATCTTCCAGATATCGATATCATCCAACCTGCACATAAACTTGAACAAACTACCTCCATCGGAAGAGCCGGAACTACCATCCCCGAATACCCGCGATCCGAACAAGTTAGCATGACAACTGTGTCCTCACAACCCATATTAGTAATATATTAGGCCAAAGTCAAGAAACCATGGGTGGGGACACCTAAACAAGGGTAGGTCTTGGTGTAATTTTGAAATTTCCTCAGGCTTCCTAACCCAGATTAAGAAGTAATTTAAACTGTTTTTGTTAGTGGAAGCCAAGATTGCCCTCAAAATTTCGATTTGGCCTTAACAAATTTGTATGTGTTCAAAAAGGCCTTGGGTCCCATACAAACCAAAATCACTACTGCTCCACAACCACAACCCTATTTCGCATTTTAAGAACTTGGAATGAAAGCCCTGCACTTTCTAGACATATTCTAGTTTATAGAAAAGACATTCATTTTGCTATTGTGTCGTAAGGATTCTTGCGATCGGGTCCTTTGGCGCACCCATTTTAGATGTCCCCCACCATACTTCCGAAAAATACTAAACATGTCAAAGCTCGCAAGGATCAGGTCTGCGATTTTTCTTGGCGTGAGGCTTGAAAGCTGAGTTAGTCTTTAGCTATATGTATGGACTTTTGTACTGAGAATTGGGATTATGGGTTTGGAGGAGATGGCTTTTTGTAGATGTACCTAGACACTCGTTCTGCTTCACCGTGTTACCAGGAATAGTCAACAAAAATGTGGAATGGCGTGGTTTAATTTGGGTGTATGATGCGGGCTGTCAAGTTTTCAGCCCTGGAGGCCTCAGCCGCACCGTTATCCCTGTTCCCGCTTAAAACAAAGGAGAAATAAACTCACCCACTGACGTGCAGCAACAGCTGTTACCTTGAGTACATATCGTATCTTATATATGTAGTGATCTTTATTGCGTCATACAAAAGTTCAAAAATATTGCAAGACTCACCTCAGATACTTTCGAATTCCATGAGAATAAACTACCTGTGCGTGCCCCTGCACAACAACGGTCGGCTAGATAAGCAGAGCACCGCCAGTTAAGCATACTTAAGCGCTATCCTAACTGCGAGCCGGTTATCCGTAGGGTAAAATTAGAATTGCAGGTCTGAGCATGTACATGTAATAAGATCTAGATTGAACATCATATCGGAAGCGACAGCGTTAACTGAAGTTGAGAAAGATTCACAGCGTTGTGCTACGTGCCGACAGCCGCAAACCCGCACACTTTTTTTAGCGAAAATACCCCCCCGCAACCCCTAATAGTCAACCACAATGTACCAGTACAGTACACATGTTGTGAAAGAAATAATAACATAGAAACGCGATTTGATTGTACCATTCCAAGAAAGGGCAAGGATGCTACAAGGCGGTGCCAAGGAGGATGTTGCAACGGGGCCATCCTCAGACCTAAGATCGTTCAGGCCGCTTCTGGCACCCACCGGACAGCAGACACCCGGCAAATCTGAGGTCGTTTTTGGGCTTTTCTGACAACTCTGTTTCGGGAAATCATAAAAAATTTCGGAAAACACGCTATATATGCTAAGTAATTATTATTCTGGGTCACAAAAGTACGGTAAATTCCGTTTATTGGCATTCAACTGCCACAAAAGTACGGGTTTACAGCTGCCGGCACCATATCCGTTACGTTACATGTATATTGAAGTAATGGCTGCCCCAGGATTTCAGAGTCTTGTTCTTTCTTGGAGGGGCGCGGACCTTTTGTTTCGGGCTCGGGATCCTTGTTCGCATTTGTGATATGTATTTCTTCCGACGTCACAGCTCTCTAGATAATACCTTACTCCAGTACGATGTCGTACCGAGCCGAGACGCCTTGCTTGCATAAGTCTTGTATATATTTCTTTGTGCTGAGACTGTTGCCCCAAGTTTCTGTGTAGTAACATTTGTACGCATAAGGCTCAGGTTCGAGATTGAAAGATATCGGTAAGCATCGTAACGCTTGGGTCTAGCGGTTAAAATCGCGATGGCGTCGATATTTCAAGATGTCGGTAAGCATCATAAGCAGCCTCGAACTTCTGCGCCTTCTCGAACACACACCGCCGGCTGAATGATCATATCAGATGGCCAGCGCTTACAGATTGGCATATGTAACAGGGAGCATTGAGATAGAGATAGCGTAGGGTACTGGTACTACATGGTAGGTACAATCCTGAAATATCGAACTGGCCCAAGCTCGGCCTCTCCCGTGAGCATCGTCTCACAAAAGCGGGAAGCGCCCTACCAGAAGAGGAGAGGAGTTGTTGCAAGGGGGTAGCCTCCAAAGGGTCTTTTGCACCATCATAACTCCCTGGTAAGGTTAATTTAGTGCATGAGGTGTTCTTGAAGGGTGCAGCCCAATTCCCCGACGTCCGCAGGTTAACACCTCACCGTGCTCCCCTCCCCTAAGTTCCTTATCCCTGGGATACACTTTCCTCTTATTTATTCGTTCTTATTCTTATTCGTATTTCTTTTTTTTTTTTATTTGTAACCACCGTCTCGCGCCGCATTTAGTGGACTATTTTTGTGATTTTTCGGTCAGTACGAACATACAGTTTACCAAGAAACTGACTGTGCCGGTGGCCGTCGGATTCGTGTTGAGCTGGGGTTTATTTTCCTTACATTCCTTATATAACTTTCAGTTACTGCACTCTCTGCCTTAATTACACCTGTATCTTCGCTTCGCATCCAGATTTTCTTTTCTTTCTTTTCTTTTCGCCCAATTTCCTTTGGTGTTTGTTTTAGCGTTCTTTCGTTGCGTGCTCCAAGGTTCGAATCGACGGTCGCTTCGTTTCCCCTTTCCGAAGATTTTCGCGGGGTCTGCTGCTCATCCCACCTATGACTTGCAGTTTTTGTTTCAGAAGGAGTTGATTGTTGGCAATTACTGGTGGAGATTCCAGTCACCTGAACCTTTCGTTTCTCAATCGAAGGAAAATAGCATCGCACGGCAGCCTCCCAACAAAGACTTTGCTTTCGAACGGCTGGCAACGTTCATTCCAACCACTTTCAGCTCTACTTCGCAAACCCCCAATTGCCTTAAATCAATAATCGCAAAATGCGGATACCGCAAAGCTCCAGCTTGCTTTTAGCAGCGAGCTCTTTACTGTTAGGTTCGCGAGCTCAATTACTTAATTGACTGTCTCTCGCGTATCAGCTAACTCGCCAAACAAGCAGCGGTAAGAGCGAACCCGCTCCCTTCCACCGTGCCTAACCTCGCCCACCGCGCCCTCTCCAACTCCCCCTCAGGTGGCTACGCCCCTGGCTCGGTCACCTGTCCTAATGGCAGCCTCGTCCGCAACGCCAGCGACATCTCCGATGGCGAAAGAAGCTTTGTTCAACAGCGAAAAATCGTAACCGATGCGGCTTTAACGGACTTTTTGAACCGCGCGAGTATGGTGGATTTCGATGTTGGGGCATTTATGGGTTCGTATTCGCCGACCATTGGACTCGCGTTTTCTGGGGGAGGGTACAGGGCTATGTTGGTCGGCGCCGGTGAATTGGCGGCGTTTGATAGCCGGACGACTGGGAGCACGCAGGCGGGACATTTGGGAGGTTTGCTGCAAAGCGCAACATATGTTGCAGGGTTGTCAGGAGGATCGTGGCTTCTAGGGAGCGTGGTTATCAATAATTTTACCACAATTGAAAGATTGCAGGCTGCGGGAAATGTTTGGGATCTGGAAAATAGTATTTTGGCCCCCGAAGGCGCGCTCCGGATTGTCGATACGGCGCAGTATTATCGCGATTTGAACAGTGAGGTTGAGGACAAAAGGGATGCAGGGTTTGATGTCTCGTTGACCGATTATTGGTCACGAGCACTATCAAGGCAGTTTGTGAATTGGACGGATGGAGGCCCAGGGGTTACGTGGTCTAGTATTGCTCTCACGAGTGAATATCAGAATGGCGAGATGCCATTTCCGATTGTGGTTGCTGATGGAAGACATCCGGATGAGATATTGATTACGGGGAATGCTACAGTGTTTGAGTTCAATCCATTGGAGTTTGGAAGCTTTGATCCGACACTGTATGCGTTTGCATCGATGGAGTATATTGGTTCGAATGTTACGAATGGGGTTCCTAATGGCGACAATGCTTGCGTTAGGGGTTTCGATAACGCTGGGTTTGTATCATCCCCTCAGTACTCTCTAAACTTTACTGATGATGCGAGGCAGATTCGTCATGGGTACCTCGTCATCACTTTTCAACATTGGTCTGATCCAGCTGGAAAACTCTGGTTTAACCGGCATCCTACGAGGCCTTGCCGAAACCGTCCTCGGAGGCCTCTCCCTCGCACGAAACGATATCGCAGATTACTCCCCCAACCCCTTCTACGGTGTAAATCCCGATATCAACCCATCGGCAGGCGAAACAGACCTTACTCTTGTCGACGGTGGTCTCGACGGCCAAAACGTTCCCCTGCACCCCCTCATACAGCCTGCCAGAGACCTGGATGTTGTCTTTGCAATGGATAACTCTGCAGATACCGTCCGGCTAAACGGGGATTTGTCAAACTGGCCCAATGGAACCTCCCTCATCGCAACATATGAACGCTCCATCAACCATCAAATCGGCAACGGAACCTATTTCCCAGCTATTCCGGACGCAAATACTTTTGTGAACCTTGGGCTTAACCTTCGGCCCACCTTCTTTGGCTGCGACGGCTCCAATATAACTAGCGATGCCTCCCGTGTTCCACCACTAATCGTCTATATCCCCAACGCGCCCTACACCTTCGCTTCCAATGTCTCCACGCAAACGATGGAATACTCCAACGAAGACAGAGACCTTATAATCGAGAATGGATACAACGTTGCAACCCGTGGAAACGGAACTGGTGTCCAGAACTGGCCGGCGTGTGTTGGGTGTGCGATTGTGCACAGACAACAGGAAAGGACGGGGGCTGCGCAGACGGCGCAGTGCCAGCAGTGTTTCAGGGATTATTGCTGGGATGGTACGAGGGCTAGCACACCGTTGGCTAGCGATTATGATCCAGCTATTGCTATCACTAACAAGGGCGTTGCTGGAAGGGTCGAGAGGTGGAGTGTGGGGATGGTGGTGTTGGCGGGTGCGGTCAGCCTGTGGCTGGCTTAATTCAACGGGTAATGATCTTTCGTTTGTGGTATTCCTTAATTTTTTTTTTTTTTTTTTTTTTTTTTTTTTTTTTGCTTAGGACCCTTTTGTCGGATGACACGGTAGCGCCGATTTTGCCTTTTACCTTCATTTCGTAAAATTTTTTGCTTCAGTGTACATACACATGTAATGCACATCTCCAAGGGGATGAATTACATTTGGGCATTGAGGTGTCTTTTTTCTTTTTACTTTGCGCCTTTTTTTTTTTTTTTCTTTTTCCTTTGATATTGTAGCACTACTTTGACACAATTTTCTTTTGTTGTTTACATAAGGGCCGGATATGTATTTAGAGAATCTGTAGAGGAAAGGATTAAATAAAATACAGTAAAGATACATACCGATTCTTGTTAACTGAGTGTAAGTAGATAAAGGGCAGTATCTTTATTTATTTATTTTTATTTTTATTTTTAGCCCTCTTGCGAAGTCGCCAGCGGAGGAATGAAACTCTTGTGGCAGCGGAATTTACTATTTGCCAAAGGGTAGAAACAAAGGATACTTATGATGGCCTAGCGATGTGTTTGAGAGAAAAAGTTGAATGAGGCTTTGTGGGAAACATTTTTGATAGTACGGCTGTTCTTATTTCTCTTCCGATTATCCAGCTAACAAAAATGAATCAACGTATGTTAGGAAAAGAAAAGAAAAAAAAAAAAAACGATACACCATCACGATAAATAGGAATCATTTTCCGCACAATCAGCTCCCAGACTTTTCCATCGCCTTTACCGCTGAAGCTTAGATGGAAGGAATTTCAGAATATGTGAAATACCCGAATCCTACTTCACCAGTGTCGTAAAATCTTCCATTCCATTCCTTGATGCATGGCCTTCACGTATCGGGCATCGTATCACGAGTGATACGTTATGGTACCTGATCCCGTCGACTAGCTTTTTTGAGGTTGTACAGCTGGGACTTAATTTTGTATTTGCACGCGAAATGAGTATTATGAATTTAAAACTACATCGGAGAACAGGAATTGAGGCTCAATGAGTCGAGGTTCGGGTATATCCGATATCCCGTACACGCCGACCCAGCTCCATTTTGAAATACCGAAACGAGCAAGTTGGCCGAATATTAATCTTAGGAGCAATAAAAGCGCTGAAGCCAACGCTGCCAAGTTAGCATCTCAAGAGTTGGAAATATCCCTTCGATCTGAAGGCGTCAATTTTGGTCGCGAAACATCGTTGAAATTAAAAGTTGATGTCGCCGGTATTGGCCTTCAATTCTGATCCTTCGTCGGTAATGTTGCATTTTTGTTTCTCTGGCTCTTCCTTTTGATCGAATCACTTTTCTTCTGGTGCTTTTCTTTCAAAGACCAGACCTACATACGCTCCTTAAATCTCCCATAAAATTGAGTCCTCGTGCGGTTGGCACCGTGCACAATACAGGCGGAATCTTGCCAGCGGATCCACGGCATCTGTAACGGTTCAAGAGCATATCAAAACTGGCGATCTGCTCGCTATCCCAAATTTCTGCCCTCCGGGGCGCCCTGAGCTTCCAGGGCCTTTTTAACCGAGAAAGAATTAGGGCTTGAAGTTTACATGCGATTGAACATATCAAACATATCAACATATCAACATATCAAACATGTGACTTGGTGCAACTGATTAGATAAGCGCGCTTGTTTATCAGGTGTAACCAGCGTGTTTCGTTTCGCGATCTAAATGACATCCAGATTCGTTTTTGCAAAACAGGCGGTGGGAGGTTGTTCCGCTTGGCTAGAAGAAAGCGATTGTTGACGCTTCTCGAAGATGGCTCGGCTTTCGATTCTTAGCTTGCGAGATACTGCCCGTTGGACGTTGAAGGAACGAACCGAGCGATGTGTAGTTGGTGAGAAAACGTTTATAATGCCAGCAAAAATCGTGCAGCAGTTTAAAATGCCAGCGCTAAATTAATTATACCATCACTATTGTGTGAAACATGTCTCATATGCATCTTTGTATGTCTCATATGCATCTTTGTATGCGAGACTAGAGCATACATGCAGCGCAACCCCAACGCGTAGTTTTCGCGTCACGAAAAAAAATATAGAAAGTGAATTGTAAACGAATTTACGTGTAAATGCATGAAATTATGGAAACAAGGAATGCTATCAGCTATTTTGTAGCTATATATGCAAAACAGACATACAGGTGAAAAAAAAAAAAAAAATAAAAAAAATAAAGAATAAAGAATAAAGAATAAAGAATTAAAAAAAAATAGAAGAAAAAGGGATTTTTCTAGACTCGGAACGATGGACAAGTCCGTCGGTTATGTCCATAGTCACCACAAGCACCGCACGTTTGTGTATGCTGGGGGATAGGCAATCCGCCTAACGCTGCTCGCGCTGCTGCGACACGGTTCTGTCTCTGTCCGGCAGTAATACGGGCACGTTTTGGTCGTCCTGCTGGAGCTCGTTGTCGACTAGGGGGGTTGCAA
>JABYPW010001664.1:0-14295 GCA_016880775.1 Phymatotrichopsis omnivora
CCAATAAGGCAGAGCCACACGAGACGGGCAGGGCCCGGTAGCTGTGATGGGTGTAACACTTACTGGGTGCATTCTAGGTACTAGTCTATCATCGCGCAAGTCCGTGGTACCTTGGAACTGTAACACTCTTCAACTTATCTTCTGAGCTTGAGATTAGCATTTTGTAGGTTGATAAGGAACCTTGATTGGTTGTCAATTTTATTACATAGGGTAGTGAACACATCGGCGAAGAATATGCCAAGGAGTGCTATCTTTGTAGGTTCTCCTGTGAGACCTTGTTGTTTGCTTAACAGTTGTACAAATTCTTGTGTCCTGACTGTAGATCTGGTGAGCTCTTCCAGTACCTCTAGTGGGTTTTCGGTAATCTGGCTAGGGCATAGACTCTGGGAGAATCCAGGTACCTGGTCTCTCTGCTTTGGCTTTCTGGGTATGGCGTCTACATCGGACATTTCTTTATCCTTAGCTTTGAATTGCTCACCCATGGTAAGGAAATCACCATCCCTAGTGTACTCCACTCCTAGGGTATCCTCATCCCAGGATCTAATATCTCTTCCTTGGAATACGAATTCCGGGGCTAGTGTTATATGCAGGTGTAGGGTGGTGGTCCTTGAAGGCATGGGGGAGGCCTGCTGACTAATATTTGCTGGCTTTCTAAAGATAGGCTAGGTCACTTGGCTCTATGCTAGTTATGTTAGGGGTATCTACATACGGCCTTCAATTTGCTATTCATGTGTAGGTGGGATTTGGTATGGCTGTGCTGAGTTTTTATGTATAGTGTGATGGGTGGAGGTGTTGGTGGGTGTAGGGGCCCTTTCAGGGGTAACCAATTATTGCGATGTAGATATTATTGCAACTATGTAAGCGAGGCTAAGTCTTACACATTGTCACGATGTCTCCTACTTTAGGTTTGATTTTCAGGCTATAATGGCACTAGAGCACACTACGGTGGTGATGTGTGACCAGGAACCTATTGGTACATGTCCAGGTAAGGATAGTCCCCTATAGAGCAATCTCTATCTAAGAACCTATCCCCTTGGCAATGAGGCTAAGGTATTCTAGGTCATTGTTTTTCGCTGAGAAGTTTCAACATCGATGAAAAGTAATAATAAGAAGAGTGTAAAAGAGGTATAATGTAGGGGGGGGTTTGGGGAGTCTGAGAAGCATGGATATAGAAGTGATTAGGGGGGGTGTAATTCATTTTTATTCTTATAGTCGCACAAGCGACCATCTAAAAGAACATCTTCGCACAGCTATAGAAAGCTATGAAGTAATAAGAAAACATCTCCTCATAAGAAAAGTAGCGCAAAAATAAACTAACATAAGTGGAAAAGAGTATGCAAAGTCAAATCCAAATCACCAGAGGACTGGGCTACCTCCTCTGCTAAGAAATCTGAAACGTCCGAAGAACTACAGGAGGGACTAAGGAAAGTAGAAGGGGGTGTAGCTGATCTGTCAACCGGAGCTACCTCCATGAGAGGTTTCCAATCTAAAAATTCTCTATATGGTCTGCATGTGGAGTACAGGCTATGTGGTACAGGGGAGGGGGTACATGACGGGGGTCTATTAGGCATAGAATGAACAGGTATGGCCACATGGTATTCGTATACATGGGTCCTTGTCAGTTTCCCAGTTTTCGTCTTCGATATATATGTCGCTATTTGTTTGGTTTCTTCTTCCAATCGGAATATCGCTTCCAGGTCGCAGGGCTTCGGTATGTATTTTTCGTGTGCTGCTGCTCTTGCCAGGCATTCTAGTATTGCATATTGGATGGTCTCATAGTACTGATAGCAGTGTGTACAGAGGTAGTTTTTGTATCCCCATGAGGTGTGCATGGAAAGGTGCAATTTCTAGGATCTTATCTGGAATAATCGGCTAGCGCTTTCAATTGGTAGCCTGAATATCTAGTTTTCACCGAGGGATATTTCTTCATCATCAGTTGTGTTCTCTTTTGTTTCTACTTTCTAGCACTTAATCAGGTTTTCTTTTATTTTGGCGTTAAGGGTTTCCACGGAAAAGATTGACAGGGTTGCTTTATCGGGTTTGACTATCCCATAGAATCGTACCCCAGTTTCTAGGTATGGGTTGATGCTTCTCAGGATTTTATTGATGTAGACTGGCAGAGAGCTTCCAGGTTTGTGTATGTTTAGGGCATTCTACTTCTGGACATATAGTCCTTTTCTTTTATCCCCAACTATTTTCCTTCTCATGCAACTTTGGTAGGTGTGCTTGGCCTTTCTTGTCATCAGGACTATGTATATGTCCGGCAGTATTGTTGCAATCGGGTGTTCTGGGTCAGTGATGGTCGATACTCTTATGACATACTTTTCCCTGAGATATTTGATCCAGATTTCTGGTGGGGGTATTTTCGCCTGGGCTAAGCCCTATTATGTGTTCATATTTCGGAAGTGTCTAGTTACCCATCTTGCCATCCTGCTAGACTGGGTTGTGAGAAGCTTAACAGTCGTTTGGTCCAGTTCAAACACTGTTGCACTATACATCATCTGTGGTATAAGCATGCCCATTACTAGCCATCTCCGGTTGTGTGGGGTGAGCCCTTTGTGTCTTGTGTTGTCTCTTCAGATAAGTGTGAACTATTTCATTGCATGTGCAACGTGGATTCCATAGTGGATGTGTGGGGTTCGTTTGGTGGACGAGAAGTAACCTATATACCTTGCTAATTTTTTGGGTATTATCCAGGCACCTCCTATTTCGACTGGTTGTTTTTCATCTTCTGGCATTTTTTCATGGTTTGTTTCCCAGTATATCAGATCAGTTTTGGGGGCGGAGAATTTGATCTTCATTGGTTTTGCCTTTTTTTCCAGCTGCTGGAATTCGTCTCAGATTTTGTTGCCGTTTTCTTTCCTGTTTTTGGAATAAACAGTGACCGCAAAGTCGTTGATGAAAGATCCTTTGCTGTGTAGTTCCTTGCCCTCATGCAATGGGGCAACATAGATGACAAAGAGGAGTGGGGAGATTGGCGATCCTTATAGGGTTCCTGACCTTACATGGTGTAGTGTTTCTATTACTCCTAGGAAGACCATTTACATAGTCCTATTGCTCATAAATGACAATACCCAGTTTGTGAGATAAGTTGGGGTGTTTCTGTCTTCGAGTCTTTTCCTTAGTTCAGCTTATTCCATGTTGTCGAAGGCCCCTGTGATGTCAAAGAAGCTAGTGCTCACTTTCTATCCTACTTTTTAGAGGTAGTCTACCTCATAGAAGAGTCTATTTACTACATCCGTAGTTCCTCTCTGTTTGATGGTGCCATACTGGTATGGTGAAATCATCTTATTCTTTATTGCATGCACATATAGTCTATCATGCGCAACTTTTTCTACAATTTTTAAGAGCGTGTTGAGGAAGGCTATGACTTGGTATGACTTGACTAGTCCATAGTCTTCTTTCCCTGGCTTCAGTATAAGTACCCCTATCACTTCTTTGAGGTTCTCCGGATGGTATCCATGGCCTAGTATTTTGTTGACAATTCCTTTAATGACATGCAGTACTCCTTTCGCTACCTGCTTCTAGACTATGTATAAGATAGCGTCCTTTCCAGGGGCCATGTTCCTGGTTTTTCAGAGGGCTTCCTAGATTTCTAACTCTGTTACTTCTGGCATTTCCAGGTGCCAAGTTGGTTTTGGGGGATCTGGCTATAGTTTGGGGGGGAAGAATTGTCTTATTAACTGGGCTTCGTATTGCTCCGCTGTTCCTGCTTTGATCACAGGTTTGTGGTCTTGTGAAGTCTTCATTCTTACCAATTTATAGTTCCAGAGATCCTGGTCACTCGCGTTTTTGACCCATTGGTTCCAATAGCAATCCTTAGCTGCTTGGATGATTTAGAAGTACTTGTTTCTTCCCATGTTTCAGTTTTCTTTGGTGGTTCTCCCATTCTTATACTTTCTAGCTTCCCGCTTGAATACCTTACGTTCAATGGCAATCTCTATGTTCTACCACGGTTTAGAGTACTTCATGATATTCTTCTTAAGTACTGCATTGTATAGTGTTTTTGTGACCTGGTGTATTGTCTTTTATATCCAGTGCTGGAAGTCCCCTTGTTGGTCCCATTCAGTGACGATTCCCTCCAGCTAGTGGAATACTGGGTCCACTTTGTCTTTATCGTATGCTGGGAAGAGATTCCAGTTTGGTGCCAGTTTTTCTTATTCTAAGTCTTGTAGGTGTAGCTTGATTGTCACTGGGAAGTGGTCACTTCCTACGCCCCCTCCTACTGTAGGTGGCGTAAGTCATCTATATATGTTCGTACTTGCGAATATTAGGTCTTTGACTCTGTCTTGTTTTCCTCTGAGATCTTGCCTGGTGGTTTCTCTAGGTATATTGGTGCAGACATGTCCTGTGCTGGTTGCCCTTTCTAATAGTTTTTGTCCATCTTGCAATTCATGTTGTGTGTCCGCTCGAAAAGGGCTCCAGTCTAGGTGATGCGTATTGAAATCCCCTAGTATGATTCTATGGCTTGTATGCTTCTTGAATACCTATGTTGTTATTTCTGTTTGTTCTGTGCCTTTGGGATGTATATATATTATGAAAAAGGAAAAAGAAAAGGAAAAAGTTTTCAACTTGAAACTCAATGCCACCACATCTAGGTCCTGAATCCCAGGTATAGGAAAGAAAGAAAAACACTCCGCTATCCATTTTTCCATATAAACCACTCTTCCGTACTGAATTCTTCCTTCTTTCTTCCTTTGGGGGATGACTGTCTCGTATCCTTTAGCTTTCATTGGGTTCCCTTGGTGTAGGTATGGGTGTTGGTTTGCTATGATTTGTACTAGGGTTTTTTAGTTTTGCATGTAGTTGATGAACACTCTGTTATTTCCTATGCAGTTGAGTGTCACCATTTTGAGGGTCTTAGTTATTCATGGGATGCTTTTGGTCATCCCTTTGTTGCCTTTTTTCGTCATTTTTATTCGCTTTGTTGTGCTTCTCATTGGAGACGTTCCATCCTATGCTGTTAGATCATCTCCTAGAACTGGGTGAATTTCTCTTTTCTGGCTGGATAATCTAGGTAGTTTGCTGCATGAGTATTCTGGCAGTTGATGCATTTTATGACTTCTCTTGCATAGTATCATCTTAGTGTATGCTCCCTTTTAGGTTAGCCTAGGTAGGGAGTCGAGTGCTTTTAGGTATCGCATGTATAGGGATGGTGTTTAGTGTAATGTACTTGTGCGCAGATTGTCCACATCTGAAGTAGTTCTTGGCAGGCTGCTCTTGGGTGTCCTAGCCTGCAGCACTTGTTGCATTGCATGTAGGGTATTGATGAATGGAGCAGTTCAGTTTTTCTTCTTCGGTTGTATAACAAGGTTCCTTATGGGGTGTGGATCTTTTATATTTCTGATGGGTGGGCCTCGATAATGATGGAGCAGTATGGTTTTTCTTATCTATCTTTGGGTTTGACCATTCTTATGCTTGTGATTTGGACTCCGGTGGTGGCCATAATTTACCCTGATACTTCCTCATGGAGTTCTGTTCCTAGTCCAGATGGGGGTAGGGTGAACCTCGGGATACCATGTATCATTATGCCTGCAGTAATAGGTGCAAACTTAAGTGTTTCAAATTGTGTTATGAGGATTCCGCTTACTGCATTTTGTATGATGATGGAGTAGGGTTTGTAGAAGTCAGCTGTAAGGTGTAGTAGGGTGTACATTGTGACAGTGCCCATTTCATTAATGGTGATTGCTTCGAGCATTGTATCCTTCGGGGATAGTACTGCTTCATCTCTTAGTTTGATTGTGAGCTGATATGCTAGTTGTTCGGCCAAAATGGCTTGGTCCTTGATTTCCCTGGGCTCAGTTTTTTGGAGGTACATTCATCTTTCCATGCATTGATGTTTCTTTGGGAGCTTTTGTTTGCTTCCGGTATTGGTTTCTTTATTCTTTTCGGGGTTGATTATTGGGTCATTGGGATTCACTGTTTGCTTCTTTAGTTTCTTTCCTTTGCCTTTCCCATCGCTTGTTTCTCTGTCTACTAGTTTATTGTCTTTCTGCTTAGTGTATTACGCTACCTGGGTATATGATCTGGATTGGACCATGGTGGCTATGCTCTAGGCTACTTGCTGGGTTTGTGTCATCCTCTTTTGAAGTTCCTCTACTTGTCGTCCAAGCTTGAGGTTGGCATCTTGTACATTGATGAGAAATCTTGACTGGATGTCGATTTTATTGCATAGGGCAGTGAATATATCGGCGATGAACATTCCTAGTAGCACAGTTTTTATAGGCTCTCCTGTTAATCCTTGTTGTTCACTTAGTAGCTCCACAAAGGCTTGTGTTCTAATGGTGGAGCCTGTGAGCTCTTCTAACATTTGTCGTGGGTTTTTGATAACTTGGCTTAGGGGTGGGCCCTAGGAGAGTTTGGGTGTTTGGTGTTTGGGTTTTGTAGGAGTGGTGTCGACATCTGTCATCTCTTTGTCCTTGCCTTTAAATTGTTCATCTGTGGTAAGGAAATCTCCATCGCTTGTATATTCTACTCCTGGGGCATCCTCATCCCAGGATCCGATATCCCTGCCTCAGAAAGCGCTTTCTAGGGAAAACATTGCTTGTAGGTATGGGGTGGTGGTTTGCGATGGTGTCAGGGAAGCATACTAACTAATGTTGGCTGGGTTCCTGAAGATTGGTTGTGCTATTTGACCCTGGGACTGTTGGGTAGGGGGTACTTGTATGTGCCCTTCTATTTGCCATTCATGCACCGGTGGGATTTGATATGGTTGCACAGCATTTTTGGGTATGGTGTGGCAGGTGGAGGTGTTCGCAGGTGTAGGTACCCTATTATGGGTGACTGGTTGCTGTTGTCATGTAGACATGTTTGCGATCATGTAAGCAAGGCTAGGTCTTGCACGTTGTTACAATATCTTCTACACTAGGTTTATTGATCAGGCTAAAACTGCACCAGAGTACACTACAGTGGTGATGCGCGACCAGGAACCTGTCGGTATATGGCCAGGTAAGGATAGTCCCCTGTGGAGCAAGCTCTATCCAAGCGCCTATCCCTTAGTCAATGAGGCTAAGGTATTCAAGATCGTTGTTTTTGCTGAGAAGTTTGATACTAGCGAAAGTGATGAAAAGAAGAGTGTAAAGAAGAGTATGAGAAGGTAGAATGTAGGGGGGGGTTTGGAGATTCTGAGAATCCTGAATATAGAAGTGACCTTTACATGTCCTCCCTTAGTTCACTGATATACAGACAGGGCATCGCACTCAATTAAGAGTATATGACATAGTCATGTAATACAGGAGCGATCTTGCAAAGCACTATCAGGGTAACCCTTCATATGGCCATTATGGTCATCAGTTGAATTCGCTTACAGGGACTGAACCAGTAATTAGGCAACCCTGCATGGTCAGGGAAAACTCGCTTACGCTACAAAACCTACTACCAACCGGTAATTCATGGTATAGAATAGGACGAGTGGGATTTGAACCCACGACAAACATAGAAGTGACCTTTCTTGTATTCCCTATTATTTTATTTTACAACCCAATTCCTCTAGCAGGGCATTTACACTTAATTAAAAGCAAGAACATAACCGGAGAAAACAGGTTGGTCCTCTACCTAATCGCACCATAAAAAACCTAAAGAAAGAAGGGAGAGAAAAGAAAAAGAGAGAAAAGAAGAAAAATCAAGCGAGAATAAAGGAAAAAAGGAAAAAGCGAAAAACATAGAAGTGACCTTATTTTATTTCCCTTTTTAGTTATTTTACATCCCATACCCCCTAGTAGGGTGTGTATACTCAATTAAGAGTAAAGACATAACTAAGGAGTATAGGATGGTCCTCTACTCCGGCCGCTCGCCTAACAAAAGACAGTAAATCCTCAACTCCTACCGATCGCATTACCCTTAGAACAAAAGAAATCCTCCACCTCTACCGACTTTATGGTCACTTATCGCAACAAAGGGAAAGGCTGCACGGTACAACTATATGAGAAATGGGGCGGACGCCGCTGCATCCTCGGTAAAATCAGGGTGACGCTCTGGGGTGCCTGGGCACCCCTCCTGGGAGCTCTGAGACCATTGCATTGATATGGCGTGATTGGAGGCTCGTTAAGTAAGCCTGAAATGACAGTACGATCCTGTGTTGCAACCTCCAGAGGAGACCGATCATAGGAGTCTATTCGCCTACTCGCTTAACACGGTCAGGCTTCAGACAAACGTTGACATATTTGACAATGTATCTCCAGTATCGTCGCAAGAGAAGTGTCTCGCTAAGCCATGGTTTGCATAGTTGGGAAGGTATATGAGATCTAGAGCATCTGAAAAAGAATCATCATTTGCTGCAAGACAGAAGAGACTAGCCCAGGTACAGGCTAATGAGGAGGATCTTCACCCCAAGGTGGGGAGGTTGTT
Source organism: Phymatotrichopsis omnivora (assembly GCA_016880775.1). Classification (NCBI taxonomy): domain Eukaryota; kingdom Fungi; phylum Ascomycota; class Pezizomycetes; order Pezizales; family Rhizinaceae; genus Phymatotrichopsis; species Phymatotrichopsis omnivora. The sequence goes on from JABYPW010001664.1 coordinate 8,347, forward strand.
GAGATTAGAGTCCTAAAACATAGAAGTGACCTTTCTTATATTCCCTTTTGTGTTATTTTACATCCCATACCCCCAGCGGGGTATATACACTCAATCAAGAGCAACAACATAGCTAACGAGTACAGGATGATCCTCCGCTCCAGCTGCTTGCCTTACAAAGGACAGAAAAATCCTCCACGCCTGCTGCCGTGCATTACCCTTCCTAAAAACAAAAGAAATCCTCCACAGCTCCCACTTGCAACCTTTCTCTAAGGCTTGCGATGGTCGTATCCATAGTTCGGTCGGTCGGAAGCAGGGTGCGGATGCTTTAAGGGGCCTGGGCACCCCTCCTAGGAGCTCTGAGAGCGTCGTAGTTTGTTGGGGCGAGGTCCTAGGGCACTCAGCTATTAAGCGAGGTGAGTAGTTTTATGGTCACTTCATGCTCAGGAAGCATGTGAAAGAGGGGTAGGATACCGCCATGTCCTAAGCAAAGTGGGAGTGTACAAGACATCGTGAACAACTGTCTATGCAGTGTACAGTACGGTCGTGAATAAGGTGAGTGGCACTGAGGGGGACTCTCAACCCGTCAACAGTGACTACTGTCTGTGTCCTATAGGACACTTTATCGCGCTGTCCAGTTGTTCACTTGTAGGGTGGTGTGACCACTGTCACAGCTTTTTTGTGGAAGGGGACGACGATGTATCTCAAAGATCATCGCAAGAGAGGATCTCACCAAGCGAGGAGGTTCTTCACCTTAAGGTAGGGGGGGGATCGAGAGTCTTGAGAAGCCTAAAAACATAGAAGTGACCTTTCTTTTTTTCCGATTTTGTTATTTTATATCCCATACCCCCAGCGGGGCGTATACACTTAATCCAGAGCAAGAACATAGCTAAAGCGTACAGGATGATCCTCAGCTCTTGCCGCTTGCCTTATAAAAGACACAAAAATCCTCTACACCTGCTGCTTTATATTACCCTTCCTAAAAAGAAAAGGAATCCTCTACAGCTCCTGCTCGCAACCTTTCTCTGAGGCTTGCGACAGTCGTATCTGTAGTTTCGTCGGTCGGAAGCGGGGTACGGACGCTCCAGTGGGCCTGGGCACCCCTCCTAGGAGCTCTGAGAGCATCGCTGTTTTTCAGGACGAGTGCCCAGAGCACTCAGTCATTAAGCAAGGTGAGCAGTTTTACGGTCACTTCTTGCTCAGGAAGCATATGAAAGAGGGGTAGGACACCGCCGTGTCCTAAGCGAGGGTGGGGGTGTGTGAGACATCGTGAACAACCGTCTACGCGGTATACAGTACGGTCGCGAATAAGGTGAGTGGCACTGAGGGGGACTCTCAACCCGTCAACAGTGACTACCATTCCCATCCTATAGGACACTGTATTGAGCTGTCCAGTTGTTCGCTTGTAGGGGCCATGACCACTGTCGCAGCTTTTCGTAGAAGGGGACAACGATGTATCTCAAAGATCATCGTGAGAGAGGATCTCACTAAGTGAGGAGGTTCTTCACCCCAAGGTAGGGGGGGGATCGAGATTCTTGAGAAGCCTGAACATAGAAGTGACCTTTACTTGTCCTCCCTCAGTTCACTGAATATAGAAGTGACCTTACTTGTCCTCCCTCGGTTCACTGATATATGGATGGGGCATCGCACTCAATTAAGAGCATATGACATAGTCGCATAACACAGGAGCTATCTCGCTAAGTACCATCAGGGTAACCCTTCATATGGCGAATATAGAAGTGACCTTACTTAACATAGAAGTGACCTTATATGCGATTCAACATAGAAGTGACCTTTACTTTTATTCCCTTTTAGTTATTTTACATCCCATACCCCCAGCAGGGTGCATACACTCAATCAAGAGCAAGAACATAGCTAAAGAGTACAGGATAATCCTCTGCTCCGGCTGCTCACCTTACAAAAGACAGAAAAATCATCTACACCTGCCGCCGTGCATTACCCTCCCTAAAAACAAAGGAAATCCTCTATAGCTCCCGCTCGCAACCTTTCCCGAAGGCTAGCAACAGTCGCATCCATAGTTTTCGTTGGTCGGGGGTGGGGTGCAAATGCTCTGGCGGGCCTGGGCACCCCTCGTAGGAGCTCTGAGAGCGTCGCGGTTTGTCAGGACGAGTGCCCAGGGTACTCGGTCATTAAGCGAGGTGAGCAGTTTTTCGGTCGCTTCATGCTCAGGAAGCATATGAGGGTGGGGTAGGACACCGCTATATCATAGGTGAAGGTGGGGGTAGCATGATTGGAGGCTCACTTACGCAAGCCTGGAAGGACAGTACGATCCTATGTCGCAACCTCCACAGGAGACCGATCGTAGGTGTATGTTCGCCTACTCGCTTAACTCGGTTGGGCCTCAGACGAAAGTTGAGGTGGTTGACGATGTATCTCAGGTGTCATCGCGAGAGAAGTATCTCGCTAAGCCGTGGTCTGCACAGTCGGGAAGGTGAGGGAGTTCTGTAGCATCTGAAAAAGAATCATCATTTGCTATAAGACAGAAGAGACCAGCATAGGCGTGGGCTAACGAGGAGGATCTTCACCCCAAGGTGGGGGGGTTATCGAGATTCTTGAGAGTCCTGAACATAGAAGTGACCTTTACTTGTATTCCCATTGTGTTATTTTACATCCCAATTCCTCCAGCAGGGCGTTTACACTTAATTAAAAGCAAGAACATAACTGAGAGAAATAGGATAATCCTCCACCTACTCATGCCGAAAAAGAAGAGAAAAGAAAGGAAAAGAAAAAACAAAGAAAAAGAAACAGGAAAATGAAAAAAGCACCGAGAAAAAGCAAGGGAATCCCAAAAACCCAAAACATAAAAAAGTGGTAAGGAAAGCATCTCCTGCAGCCCTGTTTACCAGGGACATTCAGCCATGTGCTCCTCCTCTTACAGCTATCACTACCATCGGGGGGTCAGGTTGGGGGTGTGGCAGTTTGCCGAGTCCTTTCTCAACTAGTTTGGTCCATAGGTCAGTGTTCTCATACAGGAGTTCCTTGGTGGTGTACCATTTCACTATGTGTCACCACACGGTCTTGGTCGTGCAGTGGTGGAGGTAGTGTTCAATGCTTTGGGTTTTACTGCATGAACATAGAAGTGACCTTTACTTGTCCTCCCTCAGATCACTGATATACAGACAGGACGTCGTACTCAATTAAGAGCATATGACATAGTCACGTAATACAGGAGCGATCTCGCTAAGTGCTGTCACGGTAACCCTTCATACAGCTATTGTGGTCATCGGTCGCATTCACTTACAGGGACTGAACCAGTAATTAGGCAACCCTACATGGTTGGGGAAAACTCGCTTACGCTACAAAACCCGCAACCAACTAGTAATTCATGGTATGGAATAGGATGAGCAGGATTTGAATCCATGACATTGCGCATTACCATACAACGACACCAGGACAGCCATACCACTAGGCCATCCTCGCCCCAACATAGAAGTGACCTTTACTTGTCCTCCCTCAGTTCACTCATCTACGGATGGGGCGTCGCACTTAATTAAGAGCATATGACATAGTCACATAATACATGAGCTATCTCGCTAAGCACCGTCAAGGTAACCCTTTATACGGCACATAGAAGTGACCTATCTTGTCCTGCCACAATCACTGATGTACGGACGGGGCGTCGTACTCAATTAAGAGCATATGACATAGTCGCATAATACAGGAGCGATCTCGCTAAGCACCGTCAGGGTAACCCTTCATACAGCCAACATAGAAGTGACATTACCTTGTCCTCCTACAGTCACTGATGTACAGACGGGGTGTCGTACTCAATTAAGAGCATATGACATAGTCACATAACACAGGAGCTATCTCGCTAAATGCCATCAGGGTAACCCTTCATACAGCCCACATAGAAGTGACATTATCTTTTATTCCCTTTTAAGTTATTTTACATTCCATACCCCCTAGTAGGGTATGTACACTCAACTAAGAGCAAAGACATAACTAAGGAGTACAGAATGATCCTCCGCTCCAGCCATTCACCTTACAAAAGACAGAAAAATCCTCCATGCCTGCCGCCGTGCATTACCCTTCCTGAAAACAAAGGAAATCCTCTGCGGCTTCCGCTTGCAACCTTTCCCAAGGCTTGCAACAGTTGCTTCCGTAGTTTCGTCGGTCAGAAGTAGGGTACTAACGCTCCGGAGAGCATGGGCACCCCTCCTAGGAGCTCTGAGAGTGTCGCGGTTCATCAGGGCGAGCATCTGGGGTACTCGGTCATTAAGCGAGGTGAGCAGTTTTGCCGTCGCTTCGTGCTCAGGAAGCATATGAAGGCGGGGTAGGATACCACTATGTCCCTTGCTAGTGTGGGGTGATCAGAGGATCGCTAAGCGAGCCTGGAATGACAGTACGATCCTGTGTCACAACCTCCAAAGGAGACCGATCGTGGGAGTCTGCTCACCCGCTCGCTTAACACCGTCGGGCCTCAGATAAACGTTGATATGATCGACGATGTATCTCAGGTATCATGGCGAGAGAAGTCTCTTGCTAAGCCATGGTTTGCATGGCCAGGAAGGTGTAGGAGTTCTGTAGCATCTGAAAAGGAATCATTATTTGCTGCAAGATAGCAGAGACCAGCCCAGGTAGAGGCTAACAAGGAGGATCTTCACCCCAAATGTATGGGGGTTGTTGAGATTCTTGAGAGTCCTACACATAGAAGTGACCTTATCTTTATTTCCCTTTTTAGTTATTTTACATCCCATACCCCCAGCAGGGTATATACACTTAATCAAGAGCAAGAACATAGCTAAAGAGTACAAGATGATCCTCCGCTCTGGCTGCTTGCCTTACAAAAGACAGAAAAATCCTTCACACCTGCCGCCGTGCATTACCCTTCCTAAAAACGGAAAGAAATCCTCCATGGCTTCAGCTCACAACTTTTCTCAAGGATTGTGACAGTCGCATCCGTGGTCTCGTTAGTTGTGAGTAGGGTGCGAATGCTCCGGGGGGCCTAGGCACCCCTCCTAGGAGCTCTGAGAGTATCATGGTCTGTCAGGGCAAGTGCCCAGGGCACTCAGTCGCTAAGCGAGGTGAGCAGTTTTACAGCTGCTTCTTGCTCAGGAAGCATGTGAATGAGGGGTAGGACACCGCCATGTCCTAAGCAAAGGTAGGGGGCGTGGAAGATATCGTGAACAACCGTCTACGCAGTATACAGTACGGTCACAAATAAGGCGAGTGGCACTGAGGGGGACTCTTAACCTATCAACAGTGACTACCGTTCGCATCCTACAGGAAACTGTATTGCGCTGTCCAGTTGTTCGCTTGTGGGGGGGCATGACTACTGTCATGGCTTTTCATAGGAGGGGACAACAATGTATCTCAAATATCGTCGCGAGGAAGGATCTCACCAAGTCTGGAGGTTCTTCACCCCAAGGTAGGGGGGGGATTGAGATTCTTAAGAAGCCTGCACATAGAAGTGACCTATCTTTTATTCCCTTTTTGTGACCTTTCTTTTATTCCCTTTTTGTTTATTTTACATCCCATACCCCCAGCGGGTTGTATACACTCAATCAAGAGTAAGAACATAGCTAAAGAGTACAGGATGATCCTCCGCTCCGGCCGCTTACCTTACAAAAGACAGAAAAATCCTCCACACCTGCCGCTGTGCATTACCCTCTCTAAAATCAAAGGAAATCCTCCACAGCTCGTGCTTGCAACCTTTTCCTGAGGCTTGCGATTGTCGCATCCGTAGTTCGGTCGGTCAGAAGCGGGGTACGAATGCTCCGGGGGGCCTAGGCACCCCTCCTATGAGCTCTGAGAGCGTCGCGGTTTGTCAGGGCGAGCACCCAGGGTGCTCAGTCATTAAGCGAGGTAAGCAGTTTTATGGTCGCTTCATGCTCAAGAAGCATGTGAAAGAGGGGTAGGACACCGCTGTGTCCTAAGCGAGGGTGGGGGTGTGCAAGACATCGTGAACAACCGTCTGCACGGTATACAGTGCAGTCGCAGATAAGG
>JABYPW010001665.1:0-14294 GCA_016880775.1 Phymatotrichopsis omnivora
AAAAAAAAAAAAAAAAAAAAAAAAAACACATAAAAAAGAAAAAAAGAAAAACATACCAGACGACCTCCTCTTTCGTAACTTTACAAACCCCCGCTTTCCCCTTTTGTCCACTCTTCAACATGACAAAGGCCAACGTGAGGATATCTTGGATAACACGCGTCAAAAACCGCTCACGAGGCCTCTTCTTTCCCCGCAGCGCCTTGACCGTGCGGTGGAATTTCATTGCCGCTTCTAGGAAACTGTGATATATGTTTTTCGATACAGTGGCCGGCTTGTTTAGGTTCGAATCGAAGAACATTGCCTGTGCTTGGAATTTGAACGAACTATAACAATCGCGGAAAAATGGTGATCAGCAACACGGACTTTTGGGTGGTGGTCGAGACACTTTTTTTTTTTTTTTTTTAATTTATTCCGCAGAGGGAAAGGATCAGGGAATGGAGATCTGCGGATGTCATAGCGGGGTGTTAATGACTTACCTGATAGCCTTACGATGAAGTGCTAGTCCGGGACTTTTGGAATATTCGACCGTGAGTGTATCATTTATGTCTACAATTTTTTTTAAAAAAAGAAAAAAATGTTCGTTAGTACAAAAATTGCATAATTTCAGTAATTGAACAAGAGAAGGAAAACAGAAAAAAAAACTCACTAGTCTCTCCTCTCTTCTCCCTATCTTTCCTAACATTTAGATTTTTCGTATTGATCAAAGTCCCGCAATACGGAAATTCCGTCCCTACCAATCTGTCGACCTTTCTCCCATCAATGCTAGTCTCAAAATTAACCAACGTCTTATCAACGCTAACAGACGCCCCATATTCCGGATGCCCGGCATGCATGACTTTCAGGAATTGTTTTGCGTTCGCCCGATTAAGCGTGATAAAAAGAAAGTCATCGATTAACCGCAAGAGAATCCCGTCTTCATCGGCGATGAAGGGGAGCTTAGTTTTTTCGAGGTCCGCGTAGAAAAAGCTACACAGCATGGTGGAGAGGATCGAGCCTTGGGGGATTCCGCTTTTCTGGCGAAAAAACTGTTTGCCGATCTATATAAATATACTTCATTAGCAATTGATCATAGATATGATTGAAAAGATAATAAGAGGGGAAGGGACTTCGATTATATTCTCTCTGATATGTCCCTCCAGCAAATCCATCAATACTTCCTTCTCCTTAAACTGTCTCACGACCCCATCGACGAAAACCGTCTCCTTCTTCCCCACCACAAGCTCCTTCTTCGCCCACTCCTCAAACCTCTCAAAATCATCTACAGGTTTTGCCTTTGTCACGAACTTCTTCACCGGCTTACTTCCAGCAGATTTCGAACCAACCGGAGCCTGGACCTCCGCAAATTTATCGAACCGGTATTCATCCTCACTGAGAATATGGTCGATAAGTGAGAGCAACTTGAGTTGTGGGATCGTGTTGAAGCAGGAGTGGATATCGACCTTTGTGAAGTAAAGTTTCCGGTGGCTCCAATTTTTCGATTTGAGAAACGCTTGGAAGGATTTCAGTTTGAGGTGCATGTCCCCGACTGAGAACATTGATGAGCCCAGAAGGGAAGGATTTTGTGTCTGTAAAAAGAAATGCGTAAATGAGTCCCAATCCATTTATTGGTTTCATGTATAAGAATTGAGATGGAAAGGTGGGGGCAAATACTTTCTCGTACGATAGTACATTGTAAACGGGTGTCATGATTGTGTTGATACTCGGAGTTAAGATATTTTTACCCTTGACCTTATCCTATACCAAAAATAATTCCCCACGTATCAATTACCGAACCCCCTCTCGCAATAAACAAGAGTGGTATATAGATAAAGGCAGCGATAAACTCCCACGCATAGACTTCCAAACGAACTTACCGTAACCATCCCTTTCTTCTTCAAATTCATAATTGGCCTGATCCCCTGTTCCTTGGGTAGCAACCTGATTTGCGAAAATCCCAGTTCCCTGCGATCGAGTATCCGCTTCGCTGTTTCTGTTGGGAGTTGTTCAAACATGTCAATTTTTAGCATTTTCAACGTGGGCTCGCTGAGCTTTTTCCACACATCGTGACGGAAATAGAACACCCGATTTCTGTGCACGTTCGTTTCCGTGATATAGAAGTGCGCCGAGAGAAGCGGTATTAGGAAGGAGTCGATGAGCCAGTATACAAACTCTGCAAGCAGCTGCGAACGTTTCCTTGCGTCCGAGAGCGAGAGTTTTTGATTCCGATTCAAATTATCGGGAGCCAACCAGGCGAATTGCGTGAGCTGCGTGCAGATATGTAATGTTAATCAATCGTATTTGAAATATTGCCAAAAAGTGGCGAGAGTGATACAGTGACTTGCCTTCAGTCCTTGCATCACCTCGTGCAGCGAAAGACTTTCATATCGTCGTAATTTAACAAACCTCTCCACATTCCGCATGATGGCCTTCCGGTTCTGATCATCCCCAAATAATTCGTACGGTATAACATTTCGTATGACGGCTTTTGCGAAGCCCGCAACTTCACCCGTGGTGGAGGAGTGGTCTATAAATGTTTCCTTTCTGGACTTTATACCTCCGGAGAGTTCAGAAGAGGAGCCCGCAGAGTTCGATAGGGTAATGTTTGTTGGGGAATGAGAGGGGGTTTCCGTTGTTAATGAATCCTTATTGGAGCTTGCGGTCGAGGAGAGTTCTGGGGTTACTCCTGGGTCGCAGAGCTTTAACGAGAATTAATATGGGGCTCTTATATTCTAAGGGGCAAAAACCATGCTGGATTTATATATGTAGTAGATGTACACATATAGACTCTTTTATTACTTTTGCTTTCATTTTTTTTCAAGGGGGAAAAAGACTACTCACCGCGACAGGGCAATAATACTTGATCAGAGCATGGTACGAACATCGCCTGTGCAGTCGCTGCATTCTGGATACGAGTTCTAGGACTTTGCCGTTAAGCCTCTTTGGTACATTCCTTCGGTCCTTGCCATTTTCTTTTGTCTCCAAAGCAGTAATCTCTTGATCTCGAAGTGTATAATCCTTGAGCGGATGCACCGTCTCGCTTTTGTCGACCTCGGACGTGAATACATTGTGGAGCCCGAATTGACGCGGGAATATGTATTTTAATATGTGGACTGTATGTTCCTCCTGATTACGGTTGGGGAAACGGTTCAATATATCTAGTGGTAAATTGGATACATATTGTTTAGCGGCTGACTGGAGACAACGTAATGAAATTGAAATTTTAATCTGAACTTTACTACAAGAAAGAAAAAAACGCTATCGCATGGCTAACCGTCAAAAGTCGGGGGGGAAAGTTACGTACGGATGGGACGCAGCCCAAAGAGCACTTGCCCTCTCTCGTTGTTGGCCGGCTGCGAATAGAACATTCGGGATCTCGCAAATGCGATTTCTCCTGAATTCCGCATTTCCCGTTCCTCTGAGTAAGCGGGGTTGTTTAGGGCATCCGAAATTGGAGGACCTGAAGTGGAAAAGGGAAAGGGGGAAAGGTCAGCGGTGTCTCACATCTCACTGTTGCACCGAATACATATTGACCGGTACAAAAAAATAAACAAAAAAAACAATATACTGTACTATTGTGACCTAATGTTTACGAACGCATAACGGGAGGTTCATGAACATGAGGTTTTTCATAACGCGAGGCTCAAGCTTGTATAACCCTTAGGCCGGTGAGACATTCAGTCCATTTCAAAATGTAGGGACCTTACGGCATCCAGAAGGATATGACGTTGGAATACTTGGAAATATTGTGGCAATCACGGTCACGGCATCACGTGAGATTCAGGTACTGGATGTCGTGATCAAAATTGCCTTTTGCCAACGATTCCTGGGGTATTCCATATCATAACCTTCTGGAAGTCGTTAGGTCCCTACATTTTGAAATGGACCGAATGTTTCACCGGCCTAAGGGATACACATATGGTAACGTTAACCTTTGTCCCATACGGGGAATAGGCTGTAGCGTGTAAGAGTGCCATGAACCAAGCTCTTTTCGTAACGTCAAATCCCGTGAACATTAGGTCGTAATGGTACGGTGTATGTCGCCTACATGGGGACAGCATGCGCGGTGGGGGCGATGGAGGCTTACCAACTAGTTGGTAATAGTTGCCCTTGACCTTTTCCAGAGCAACGAAAATGCTTGTGTTAAGCAACAAATTCAGCATTGCATCTTCCCCAATCACTTCCAAGAGCCTGCCCCAAAGTGGCGACTTTAATGTATTTACATGAGTGTTTGGAAAATGATTGACTATGTCAATTCCAAGCGGCCCCGCATTGAATCCTGTTGTGGTAGCAAAACTATTGCTGTTGAGGGTGTATCCACTTGTAAGAATATTGTTAGGTTTGCCTCGATAAACGGTGTTGAAAACTTTAGTGGTTGAGATTGAACGCAGAAAAAGAATATGCAGAGTTAGATCTACAATCTGCGTAACCAGTTAGTTTTTACTAAGGCGACCAGAATTGCAAGTTGAAATGAGAAATTAAGGGTCCATCGGGGGAACATAGCAAGGAAGAGTGCGTACTTCGGACTGGGAACTCCCAGGTGACCGGGATTCAGAGGTGGTCCCGGAGCAATCTGCAATATCTTGCGTTAAATTTCGCTGAGGTTGTTTCGTTATCCCTACGAGAGTAGAGTCAAGCAACGATGAAAGCTCCGCGTCGCTCTTCAGGTCTATTGAAGAAATACCGGCAGCCCCTTGCTCACCGGGAAAATTGAGGGTCCGGAGCAGATATTCGCGGAGAGTAAGTAGTGTACCGAAATAGAGCGACAGAACAGGGTGGTGAATAGGAGTCAGCGGCGGTAGGGGGGCGGTGTCCGCGCGTAAACGGCTTTTGCAATTCAACTTTGCGGGCAGGCAGACGCGTTTTTTGGGCGGGTAAGGGCCATCGTATCGCCTGTTGCGTTTCTGGCCCATGCTGGGGCCCGAATCGATTCGGTTAGCGTTGCTGTTGTGACCTTTTGGTGAGGTGGTTGAAGACCAGAGTTGAGAGGAAAAGTGCACATTTATGTATGGTGCGGGCACTAAAGAACCGACATGGGCGGCCATTGGCCTTAAGCAAACACTAAACCTAATTAAGTAATTGCAGGGGTAAAGTTACACACTGATTTTTTTTTTTTTTTTTCCCCCTCGAATCTCGAGAATATGGTGCGGGCGGCCATTGGCATTAAGCAAAACACTAAACCTAATTACGTAATTGCAGGGGTAAAGTTGCACACCGAATTTTTTTTTTTTTGAGAAAACCTTTATAATGCCACTCGCTTGGCGCATAACTTTGTAAAAGGCCACACTTGTTAAAATGCCACACTCGACCTAGCCAAAAACATCTAGTCCCAGTCAAATTCAAATATTCTGATACTATTCCCAAAACAGATTTTTTTCTTTGATGCTACTCTCCTAAGCCAAAAAGAATATCGTCCAAATCCATAGCGACCGTGGGGATTGAATAGCGATCGTGACTGCTTCTGAACGCAAACTATTTCTTGTTGCGTTCTTACGAAAAATTCAAATCTCACGAAAAATTCAAACCGATCAATTTTACGGATCTCCATATTGCACTGGAAGATGTGTTAAGAGAAGCTCTGCGCGACCACGCCCCGCACACCATCACTATCAATGCGTACCGAGCGACCAGTTGATGTTTCACGGCTTGCTGTTCATCACGCTGCCGCGAGTACTGAAGCAATACCTTTTTATGCACTACAGTTGAAGAATCCACGAGGCCGTCCTCAAGGTCGCCCTGTGAAGCATGTATGGAATAGGGTGTTGGTTTACGCCGCCAACCATTCCCAGCAGGCGGCGACGCACCGGAACGCGTCCTCAGCGTTGCAATCGGTGTAGTAGAGCTACTAGACACAATAGGCGAACGTGTCGGGAACCTTAACTGTCTAGTCGTCATGTTAGGAGAATTATATATATCGCGATGGAGTAACTTTCTGGATTTCAGATTATTTGACATCTTGGCATCGAGCTCGATGGCACAACACACAATAGCTCAACTTTCATCTCCTCTTATCTTGTCTTCTTCCCTTGACCTTCTCAACCGTTGTTTGCTAATCTTCTCTGTGTGTGTCACTTGCAACCAGAAACATCTGCCTCCATTGTATCGAATTTCCTGTCAGGTTTCAAGGCAACTTTGATATCCCTCCATTGGCTGAAAAAACACAAACTGCTAGCAAGGTCTAGAGGGCTGAGCGGTCGCCTAAAAACTGTCTGGCAAGGTAAAGGAGAAAGAGTCCTGGAGCTTTTATACACCTAAGAGGCAAGTTAATGGATGTATTTTGTCCTTGGGGACTCTTTAGAAGGCTTGAGGGAAAGGAGTCTTTTAAAACAAAAAATCTTAGGAGAGATTAGTAATTATTAGCTGGATGACTAAAGTTAACCGAGGTAATAGTGGGGGTATATCAGGTATGTATCAGGTACTCTAAGAACACATCAGTAAAATAGATACAAATGCAAGGCATATAACTTACAAAAATAGCTGGGATCATTGGAATCACTCAATTTCTGATTTAGGTAAGTGCATATATAGTTAAAAGAAGGACAAAAGGGGTTCACAAAAAAGTACAGTAGTTGAAGTATCCCTAGAGGGGTATAGAGTAAAGTAGAGTGAGCTGAAGGTATAAGCCTATGTCTTCAATTAGCATGTAAATACTAAATCAGATTTATGATGTGACTAATATACTTTTTAAGCAAAAAAGAATACTACTATTCATGAATACACTTTTTGAGTTTAATTAGCAAAGTCATCTTAGGGATTAGGTGAAACTATATTGTCTAGAATAGGAAGGTATTGCATTAGCACTTAATTATTTATCATATTAAGGATATCCCATAGTGAGTAGGTCTTTTTCTGACTTACAATAAAATGCATGTTATATAGCTTAGGAGGAGTAGGGCCTTTATGATATTCTTCTAACATATCCTCACATACATCTTCTATATTTACCATATCCTAGATTAGATTTATCTTTAACCTCAAGGCTACTATATTGCTTTCTCCTTCTATATTCTTTTGCTGATTCTAGGCAACATCTGCAAATTCATATATAAGTCTTTGAATCTACCTAAAACCATAGCCCTAATCAAGGTAAATATCTCTTAATATTACTATGGTATCACTGAAGACTAACCTACTAAAGCTTAAGTAGGCTAGGCTTACTAACTCTCCCTTCACTACTATACCTTTTTCTGCATTTCTATAGTTAAGGAGCTTTCTGTATAGTGTGTACTTGAATGGACATAGTTCATTATTGTACAAAATTGATAGATTCTATAAAGGACAAGTCCTTCAGCAATACAACTATGGCATATTCTGTATTAGGTTTTAGGGTAAATTAGGAAAGAAGAGGATAGGCAATTCTCTGAAGTGCTAAGAGGTACTTATATAGGGTAGAGTAGTAAGGTACTGAAGGTTTGTAGGAATAGTATTCTTATTCCTATAGGGTATACTTAAGATACTGCATAAAGAAGAAAGAAGAGATTTTTGATCTCCCTCAGACACTATTATATGGATAGGTCAGGTACATCCCAATTAAGAGTAAAGCTATAGTCATATATATAGGAGCAAACTCACTAAGTGCTGTCAGGGTAACCCTTCATATAGCAAGAAGAAAGAAGAGGTTTTACATTCTCCCTAAAAGTTTTACACCTTTCCTATCCTCTAGCAGGGTGTTTACACTTAATAAAAAGTAAAGATATAAGAAGAAAGAAAATAATTTTTATTTTCCTTTTCTATATTATTTTATATCCTATATCCCTAGCAGATTATATACATCTTAATTAAGAGTAAAAGCATAATTAAAAGATATAGGATAGATGTAAAGAACAACTAAAAGAAATCCTCTACTCCTACCACTTATATTACCCATTCTATTTACAAAAGAAATCGTTTACTGCTTCTAACCATAACCTTTTCTTAAGGCTTGTAGCAGTCACTTCTATTTTACTGTAGAGGGGGAGGGGGCAGTTAGCTAAGTAATCTTTATTGTTTGATATATATGATAATAGGCTGTATTCATAGGTTTAATCGCTGATTATCCTTCTTGAGACTATCATTTGTAGCTGGCCACACATGTGGCTATAAGAGGGGTTGAGTAGTTTTTGTAGTCACTTCATGATCAGGAATCTTTTTAAGGCTGGCTTCCAATCTTACCTGATGTGACAACTAATTTTCCTTATAACTCACACTCTATGTAGCCTATATACTACCCCTGGGGGCTCTGCAATACATGGACATGGACATAGTTTTCAACCACTTTAATGTGCTTCTAGGAGAGAGTTCTCCCTCCCTATACTCTGAAATAAAAATGCTCTAATTAGCTAAAAGGAAGCTTATCCAGGACTGGCAAAATCAAGGAATAGACAATAGATATCCTATGACCTGTCCCTTATTTTACAAAGACTCCTCCTTTAGCCTACCTAGACACCAAGTGAGAATCCTTTTTTAAATGAGATTAGGGAGCTCATATCTTGTAGTACACCTTCCCTGGTGTGAAGGATAGATGAACTGCCTAACATATTACAAGGAACCTGAAATAATGGAACATACTATAAGGAAATGCGTAGATTGGATCCTGGAAAGAGAGACCTTTCATCAGAGGAACCTGTCCCTCACAGGAATCTTTAATAACTTATCACTGCTTAAAAACCTCCTAGACTACATGATCATAACAAAGACAGTATCGATATACAGACCTGACCAATATAGATTCCAAGTCTAGGTAAGTACTCGCCCCTGTAGAGCCTAGTGTTGTACCCCTATCAGCTCCTCCTCTATCCTAAGTTATTGTAGTTTATATAGACCTTATACACATATGGTTAATTGGCTTAATGAATATTTCCCCAGCATAGATCCCACTGAGGGACCATCTGTACCATCTCCTTTGTATATTTCTCCTTACTCTATTTCCCCTTTGTCTAGTAATGGTAGATTAAAGGTAGAGAAGATGCTTTTTCACACTTCTTCTGATCTTATATAATTGCCCTCTATTTTCCCTAATTTGATTTTGAACAGGTGGTTTCTTTAAGTTTAAGAGGAGGAATACTTTTGGGTATGCTATAGTTGTTGACTGTACATGGATTCTTTTATAAACTCGTTAGTTTAGAAAATGAAGAATAAATAATGATCATCATCATCGTCATCCTAGAGGCTCTAAGAGATGTAATATATGTACTTTTGGTGATTGGTATAGGAGGTATTGTAAGACTTGCCTATGCAATATAAGATATAGTAGTGAATAAGGTGAGTTGTACTATAGGGTTTCTTAACCTATCTACAGTGACTACTATTCACTCCTACAGGATAATATCACTGTACTATGTCATGGTCTCATTTAGTGGGGTATGGTAGTATGTAGATGACTTAGAGTTTTATCATTCTTTAGTAATAGGTATAGTCTTCTTATTAGCTCATGTGGTACTGACAATAGTTTCTGCTTATTGTAGGAGGGGAAAAAGAAAGTGAGAGGTATGTAAGAAGAAAGAAGAGACTTTTCATCTCCCTCAGATACTATTGTCTAGACAGGTTAGGTACATTAAAATTAAGGGCAAAGCCATAGTCATATACATAGGAGTGAATTCGCTAAGCACTATCAGGGTAACCCTTCATACAGCTATTGAGGTTATTGGTTGCATTCACTTACATGGACTAAACTAGTAATTAGGTAACCATACATGGTCAGGGAAAAATTGCTTACAGTATAAAACCTGCAACTAACTAGGAAATCATAGTATATTAGAAGTGATATGAGTAGGATTTGAACCTACAACATTGTACATTAACACAAAATAACATCAGGACAGCCATACCACTAGAGTATCCTCACCTTAAGAAGAAAGAATATGATTTTAATTTTCCCTAGTACTAAAGTTTTATATATTTCCCATCCTCCAGTATCGCATTTACACTTAATTAAAAGTAAAGATATATCTGAAGGAGAAAAGATGACTTTTATCTGCTAAAAAATTCTAAAAAGTAAGTAAAAAGAAAAGAAAAGAAAAGAATAGTGAATACAAAGGAAATAACATAATGAAATCTAATACAATAGAAAAAAGCTGTCCTTCCCCTTCCCAACTTTAAAGAATCCTTCCTACACTTTTCCTAGTTTTAACCTAAGCCTGTCTCTTTCTCTATCACTACCATTAGGTCACTGGGGGGTTGTCTATTCCTATGTGGTGTTACAAATACTGATTTTATAGTGGTATTACCTAAACTATGAAAGGGCTATACCTGATAGTTGTATAAGGCTTACATGAGTTCATATAGTATGTTGTGGTATAATAGAGGCTTTGATGAACTTGTTTAAAGTCAATGTAATAGTTATGGCATGATCAGCTACAGAGGCAATATACAAGTCTTATTGAAGATTGAATAGGAGTTTAAACCTATAGTGATTGCAGGTAATCTTTACTAAGTCTATGATCAGTGTTTACTATAATTATACCACCTTAGAAGGAATATAAAAGAGACCCTTACATGAAATTGCTTCTATAATGTTTATTGGCCCTATAAAGGGATACCCTGATGGTACTTAGCAAAGTTTACTCTGGGTTATGTGGCTATGTTATATGGCCTTAATTGGCTAGTATACCCTGCCTATATTACAGTGACTGTAGGAAGCTACAATCACTTCCATAAAGTTCGAACAATATTATTTCTTATATAAATAGATACATATGCTAGTGTATTTAGGGAGTTGGATAAGAGGAGGCTTAATAAAGCCCATCTCAGCAGTATCTACATTCTCGATACTGTGGGCTTAATGAAGCCCATCTCAGCAGTATCTCTATTCTCAATACTATGGGCTTGCTGAAGCCCACCTCAGCAGTATCTCCAAATTCTATACTGTGGGCTTGATATATCCTACCTTGAGAGGATCTCTATCCCTAGTAGCGTGGGCTTAACAAAGCCCACCTCAATAGTATCTCTATCTTTAATACTATAGGCTCAATATAGCCTACCTCAAGGGGATCTCTGTCCCTAATACTCTGGGTTTGCTGAATCCTACCTTAGTAGTATCTCTATCCTTGATACTATAGGCTTGTTGAACCCCACCTCAGCAGTATCTTCATTTCTAATACTATGGGCTTGCTAAAACCTACCTCAGCAGTATCTCTATCTTCCATACTATAGGCTTGATGAAGCCTACCTTAGTAGTATCTTCATCTCTAATACTGTAGGCTTAATGAAGCCTATCTCAGCAGTATCTCCATCATCAATACTTTGGGCTTCACAAAGCCTAGCTTAGCAGTATGTTTATCTCCACTACTGTGGGCTTGCTGAAGCTTAGCTTAGTAGTATATTCATCTCCGATACTATATATGTGACGGAAGACTCATTGAGGATGTAGATGTAGGTATCGGCACAAGAAGCTTCACAAGAGGGTATTACTGAGTAGACTCAGATATCTCAACTGGCAAGCTATAACTGCTTGTGTTTTCTACCTTTATCGTCAAGTTGAAAGAAAGTAATAGTTTTCAAGAAGATAGCAAAATATATTCTTAAGGCTCAAAGATAGTACAAGATTTCTTATGATAGCTAGAAAGAGAAGAAGAAGAAACAAAACCCATCGCTTATCTGCTCCCTCTTAAATACCCAATTCTGACCAAGTAGAAATAGAGAACTTTTTACAAGTGAAACGAAACTCAAAGAAACATTCCATCCTGATTCCCTTGCTCTTTCACAATTCCGTAGAAGGAGATCAGTTTCACCATCAGAGAATCGATAGAAGACTTTTGTCTTCATCGTTCAGGACTTTTCAGAGAAGAGTCCTCTAGTCCTGTCCCCTAATGATGCGACCGATCAGCATATCATGATAAGATTAGGGTGACGAGTCCCGTCATCGATCGCGTATGTCTGATCCAATGTACCTCATGTTGTCAATGCCTCACTTCGCTTAGTCAAAGCTCTATGGCGACAACACTTGTCATATAGTTCCATAGCTCAAGGAGTGATCACGGATTTGACATACCTAGCGATTGACTTTGTACATGTTCTGGTACCTAGGTAGACCACTTGGTATAGCTTATCTGTAACACTACGCGCCTCCCAAGGCGCATGGTCCCCATGCGCAAAGGTCAAAAGATTAGCAGAGGTTGATTACTAGAGACTAGTGGGAATGTCCCTAGGATCGGGTGAGAGGATAACAGTCTACAGGTTTCAAGAAGGAGACCTGCTTAGGGTTGAGTGTCCCATCACAGTGATGTATCCAACTCCTGGAGCAGTTATCATCACCCTTAAATAGAAGGAAGGTTTACTTACTCAATTCCTTCTCCTTTGCTTGCGCAGTGGTGCATCTTCTTCTTCCATGGCCCTTTCTTGTGCATTGGGATGTCGTTTGCAGTAGTTGACTAGTTCTTCAATGGGTTCACCATTTATCAAAAGGTTTTCCTCCGGTTCCTAGGAGCCTTCATCATTAGAGTATCCTTCCTACAAGACAAAGTACTAGAGCCTTTTAGACCTTCAATCGTACTTAGCCTTAGAGACTTCTCTGACAAAATGGTATTGTTCCCCATCTTCGATTTCTGGAGCAGGGGCACTAGTACTAGGGAAGTTTGCAGATTCTCGATAGGGTTCAAGCTGGGAGATGTGGAATACTAGGTGCATCTTCTAGGAGAATAGGAGTTTGAACTTGTAGGCCCTCTTCCCCAGCTTTTGAACTATTCATTAGGGTCCAGCAAACTTGGAGTCCAGTTTGTAGGAAGGCTGCAGAGAAGGGAAATTTCCCCATTTAAGAAGGACAAGGTCACCTAGTTTGGCCGAGGGAAACTCCTGGTGATGTTTGTCATACCAATTTACCGACTTGACCTGAGCATCTAGGAGCCTTTGCCGAAGGTCAGTCCAGGAGTGTTGGAGTTCCTCAGCACCCTTAAAGAACGTGACTTGCTGCATTGCATCCAAGGACAGATAGAATCTAAAATTTACAAAGAATGGAGAAACACCAGTTGACGAGGACTGAGCATTGTTGTAGGCAAACTTAGCTAAGGGTAGAAAGAAAACCTAGTCTGTCTGATCGAAGTTGACATAAGCCCTTATGTGTTACAGATAAGCTGTACCAAGTGGTCTACCGAGGTACCAGAACATACACAAGTCAATTGCCAGGTATGTCAAACCCGTGATCATCTCTTGAGCCATGGAACCACGTGCTGGGTGTTGTCGCCACAGAGCTTTGACTAAGCGAAGTAAGGCGTTGACAACACGACAAGCATGGGATCAGACATACGCGATCGATGACAGGACTTGTCACCCTGATCTCGTCGTGATATGCTGATCGGTTGCATCGTTAGGGGACAGGACTAGAGGAGTCTTCTCCGAAAAGTCCTGGACGATAAAGCCAAAACTCTTCTATCGATTCTCCGATCGTGAAACTGATCTCCTTCTAGGGAATCGTAAAGGAGCAAGGGAATTGGCATGGAATGTTTCTTTGGGTTTCGTTTCATTTGTGAAAAGTTCTCTATCTTTACTTGGTCGGAATTGGGTATTTAAGAGGGAGCGGACGAGCAATGTGTTTTCAGGCTTCTTCGCACCTTCAAACTACCCCCTACATTTTAGTTCTCAGCTATTAGTATCTATATCGCACCGGCAAAACATCGTGACAATGTCGCGACGTTCACATTCCTCCCAGTCCCAAAACCCTCCCCCCCCGCTTGAACCAGGCAGCGAAGCGCACTATCTAAAAGAAAGTGTATACAACGCTTTCAAGTCCTCTGAGATATATGAAGCATTCCGAACAGATAAAGATTTGAGATTTGTTGGAACAGCACCACACAACTTTGTCGACAGCTTCAACCAACTCAAACTGTTAGAATTCTTCGGAAACAAACTGCCAGTCCTCATCGCCTCTGTGAGCAAGATTCAAGAGGCAGTCACCGCTATCGCCGCCGGCCAACAGTCCCTCGAAGCCCGCTTTGATGAACTTGAAGCCATCACTACCCGCAACACCACTGCCACGGCTTCGGCTAAGGCAGCCCCCACCGAAGTCGACCTTGCCCTTTCTGAATCCATCAAAAAACTACGGTCGGAAACGTCGAAAACCGCAAAAGCAGTGAAGAAGATTTCTTCTTCCCTTGCCTCCCCCACCCCTACTGCGCCACAAGTGGCGCCCCCCACTACTGACACCACCTGGGCCCAGGTAGTGAAGAAAAACAAAGGCAAGGCCCCGGCCACACCAACCCTGACTGCTACTACTCCTCCTGCCCCGAAGTACCCGACCAAGAGGGAGCGAGAAATAATCGTTAATCTCGAGGGAGAAGTCCCCGAGTTCAACCCAATCGCCGTCCGGGACACTGTCAACGCCGCGTTAGTTGACAAGAAAGCCCCCT
>JABYPW010001666.1:0-14293 GCA_016880775.1 Phymatotrichopsis omnivora
TTTTTTTTTTTTTGGCATTGTAGTAGGGCTGGAGAAGGGGTGGCAGGTATTTTAGGAATGTTTGAAAATGTAATAGAGAAAATAAGATGATATTTGAAACCTTAACTCGTTGCCCCGTCGTTCCTAACATACAGACCCGGGTCGGCATTGACACATCCTGCGATGCCTCCGGAGACCCTATTCTAACCACACGTCCAATACCTGAAAACCCAAACCCAATAGCTAAATAATTGCACTCTGCAAATGTCTTCATGAAGGGGTAGGGGGAGTTATGGCTGTATGAGGGGGGGGGTGTTTTAAGGCAGTATTTTTCGCCTATTTCCAAAATAACGCTTTCAATTTTTAGAAATTCGTTAATCTGGAAACGTAAAATTTTTCGCCGGGTTTTATTTGCCAAGTACTATTTCTCCCCCTATAATGCGATACGTAGTTGTGAAGGAAATATAATTTTTCGTTGTTGCGCGGCGTCGTCTCGCTTCCCCGTGATGTCTCGCTTCCCGGTATCATATGTTAAATCTTTATATTTTATAACTACAACTTGCCAAGCTGTACAGGATGGAATATATACCTCGGAGTACTTTACAGAACATTGCAATAGCACCAGTCTTCAAATGCGGTCGCAGTGAAGGGCATCCTGGCTACTGCGTATAAATAACGTAAGATCAGACATCACTGATACATAATTCCGGAGGGAATATTTGCGGGAAAGTACCGAGAGTTATTTTTTATTTTTCATTTTTTTTCTAACTATAAAGATGAGTATGCATTATTTGTTCCATGAACGAGACAGGTCCCGAGTAGTTTTCTCCTAGAAGAGGCGGTATCAGCCAGCTATTTCACTGATCCGTCGGGAATTCATGATGTTTTCGCATCTTCGCCATTCTAACCAACTCCTGATTTTCTACGTGTCGTTACGTCAATCCACTCGTGTCTCTGTCATCAACCGCTGCTCTGAGTCCCACGAGTTTTTCGACAACCTTCAGGTATTCCCCGAAAGCTGCTGGTATAGCGGAGTCCTTTCATATTTGTCCGACATTAATCGCCGCCCCAAGATTCACAAATTTTTCGACTACCTTTATTTGCTTTCCAAAAGCTGCCCGGTGTAGCGGTGTCCTTTCATATTTGTCTCTGACATCAATTGCCGCTCCGAGTTCCACCGGTTTTTTGACAACTTTCAGGTGTTCTCCAAAAACAGCCCCGTGTAGCGGGGTCGGTTCGTGTTCGTCCCTGACATTAACCGCTCCTTCGAGTTCCACCAGTTTCTCGACAATCTGCAGGTGTCCTCCCGAAGCTGCCAGGTGTAGCGGAGTCCGTCCACCTCTGTCCCTGGCATCAACCGCCGCTCCGAATTCCAGCAGTTTTCTGACAACCTTCAGGATTCTATTTCCACAAGAGGCTGCCAGGTGTAGGGCAGTCCGTTCATCTTTGTCCCTTGCATCAACTGCCGCTCCGAGTCGCACCAGTTTTTCGACAACGCTCAGGTGTTCTCCAAAAGCTGCCTCGTGTAGTGGATTCCGTTCACATTCGTCTCTGGCATCAACCGCCGCTCCGAGTTCCAATAGTTTTTCAACGACCTTCAGGATTCCACAAAGAGCTGCCAGGTGTGGTGGAGTCTGTTCATCTTTGTCCTTTGCATCAACCCCCACGCTCCGAATTCCACCAGTTTTTCGCCAACATTCAGGTGTTCTCCAAAAGCTGCCTCGTGTAGCGGAGTCCGTTCATCTTTGTCCCTGGCATCAACTGCCGTTCCGAGTTCGACCAATTTTCCGACAACCTTCAAGCGTCCTTCAGAAGTTGCCTCATGTAGCAGAGTTCGTTTATCTTCGTCCCTGGGATCAACCGCTGCTCCGAGTTCCACCAGTTTTTCCAGAACCTTCAGGCTTCCACCAAAAGCTGCCAGATGTAGCAGAGTCCGTTCATATCGACGTTTTCCCTCGGCATCAACTGCCGCTCCGAGTTTCACCAGTTTTTCGACAATCTTCAAGTATCCTTCAAAAGCTGCCCGGTATAGCGGAGTACTTTCATACTTGTCTCTGACATCGATTGCCGCTCCAACGTCCACCAGTTTTTTGACAACCTTCAGGTGTTCCCCTTAAACTGCTTCGCTCAGCGGAGTCCGTTCATATTTGACCCTGGCATCAACCGCCGTTCCGAGTTCTACCAGTTTTTCGACAACCTTCAGGTGTCCTCCTGAAGCTGCCTCGTGCAGCGGAGTCCGTTCATCATCGTCCCTGGCATCAACCGCCGCTCCGAGTTTCACCAGATTTTCGGCAACCTTTAGGTGTCCACCAAAAGCTACCTTGTGTAGTGGGGTCCGTTCGGGACACGTCGGGATGCGAAGGCGGCGGCGTACATCGGGGAGTACTCAGTCCATATTTGCTCCTGCGAATGCCAACGTTCGCACCGTGCGTCATCTGATTTTCGATCAGATCTGCGTACTCAAATTCCGCTGCCAAGTGCAGTAAAGTTTGTTTTTGCTCTTTTGTCGCCGCTGGAATAATATCTGGAAACTCGAGAATTCTCTGCACTGCTGTGGAGAATCCATCGTACCGAAGAGCGAATTCTAGCGCGATTATAAAACGCTCCACCCAAAAGTTGCCGCCGGGGAAGCCGTCAACTAATCTCTGGAATCGCTTTAGTTCCGTTCCGGCATTGGCAGCCATAGCTATCGTTCTACTTATAAAGCAGGATATGTCATTTTTTATAATCCAAGGTTCGGGTTTCTGTCCGGAGACGGCCGAGGGGATCGCGATGTTTTTTTTTTTTTTTTTTGGGTATGGTGCCCAATAAGCGGATAGAATAAATCCGTTGCGACCTGTTTTCGTCTTCGCAATTCGAAATGACCTCTCCGAGTGCTTTCGATGGAACGAAATTTTTTTTTTTTTTCAATTCCGTCAACACACACATAGTACCTTTGTATATCGGCATTTAACGATTATTTTGGAAATTTCTGAAGGTACGCTTACGTCCTAGAGAATAAATGTCGCCTTTTAAGGTCTTTTGTTTTTATTTTTTTGAGAATATTAGTTCACTGTTTTTTCTTTTATTTTAAAGGGGTCGTACTGGTTCCTTAAAATTTTCTGTACCAACATTGGATACCTTTCATGTTGTTACATATTGCCGACCGATCCTGAAGTCACATAGCTTCACGCAGATTGGCCCATCCTTCCAAGATGAAACAAAGACTATCGCGTAACGGTGAATCAGTAAATATCTTTTGTATGCATGTGGCAACGGTGAGCAATATCGTTACTAGGCTTGATATCCTGGTGAATCACTGCCTCAAACGGCTCCTCCACTTCAAAATAACTGTCCTTAAGTCTAATGCCATGATAAAATGCCAAGGCTGCCGCATGTTGAGCTAGGATTTGCCACAGATAATAGTCGTTGACGGCGATTATCCTCCTAGCTATTATCGGCAATTTTTCACTGCCATCGCTTTCTGAAAGGGAGGAATAACACACTCCTTGAAAAACTAGCCCAAATCCAGCAATGGACAGTATTCCATGTAAAGGAACAGGTAATTCCGGTGAGGATTGATCTCAAATCCAAAGAACTCAGTAATGTGAGGATGTTTGAGCTTTTCGAGGATTTCACGTTCATGTTGGGGTTGTGTAGTGGTGGAAATTAGGATTTTCTTGCGGGTCAACAGCTATTCTTGTTAGCAGGACTATTGTTTGTCGCATACTTTAAGCTAGATATACCTTTCCATCTCTTTTCCTTTTAACAAGCTTAATAAACCCTTGGCCACAAGAGCCCAGAGTTGGAACATTGACCTTTTCGTATCCCTCAGGAGATGATACTACATTTGTCCGAAACTAGAAATCGCCATTAGTACGCATTCTATTTACCTGGTATCAGCCAAGTGATATAGTGGATAGTTATTTACCTTCTGTTCGTTCGTAATAGCGTGGTGGTAGAGTAAGTGAACTCCCGGATAGATTTGTGAATGGTCGAACAGTGTCGGAGCTGGCCGCAAACAAGCTGTCGCGTAGGGGATGTAGATATGGTGCCGGTCATCAGGAACTTACCCTAATTTGGGAATTTTGCACCGCTACGCGCGAATGTTTGTTCCACCACGACAAACCATGTGGTGGCGGCTACTTAAAACAAGGGGTGTGTTGACATTTCTCGGCAAAGCGTACAAATTTTCCGAATCCAAATCGATTACATGGGGTGAAGCAATGTGGTGCAGCAAAAATGTAATTCTCGAAAATTAATCTCGCATCTTGGATCAGTGTAAACCAGGGACGAATCGTCGTGCATTCCAGATTCTTGAAAATGAGCCAGATTTTTGCCGAAGGGTTCACCCTTGCAGACTGTCAATGAAGGTAGCGGACACGAATGCATCGTTTATCCGAAGTTTCATTGTGAAACAAATAATATTGAATACTTTCAAGGTAGAGGTTAAAAGATATACATGTAAAAATTGTGAATATGAGTTTGCTGAGTTACGGGACACGATCAAGGCAGGATTGAATTAAGTTTCTTCGGTTACTATAAGGTTTTAACAAAAGGTGAGTAGAAGATTATACGAATGGATTGTCACCAGGACAAAAGGAATTTGTAAAGAGAGTATATAAATCACATAGAAGGGAGCCGGAAAGGGAAAAGTAGATAGAAGTTATTTAGTTTAAGTTTTTGTGTGTAGAGTGTTGGAAACGACGAGGTTGAATATCTAAATATGGTAACACTTGGCGTATCCCGGCGCATCTTGGTACAATATTTACCATCGTAATTTTGTCCCCACTGCGACTTCTATTATCACAACACGACACAATTAATTGAAAAAATAATAACTGTGAGTTGTACAGGTTAAAATTTTTACATGTATGTGGTTTCATGCAGCGAGGGTTGAGGTGCCACCTTTAAGTGGCCCCCACCATAATTTAAGCTAGGTGTCTTGGCTCCGACCATTCTGACTAAGCGACACAACATCACATATTCTCCCATACATATGCGCGAGCCTATCTTTCCTCCGACACGGTCCTACTTCAATTCTCTCCAATTATGAATTCACCTCCACGAAATCAACTACATTATACGTCGAACACACTTCTTTTGTGTCCCATTCACTGAACTTTTTTTTTTTTTTTTTTTGTTGCATTTTCATGAGTTGCATCCACGCTCAATATCCGTGTTTTGTTATTTGGCATTGTTAATGGCCAAGAATTCCGATTGATTTAATAGTTAATATTGTTTATCTGGAGGTTATATTGTAGTTTGCTGTATATCCAAAGCTCTGTGTATAACTAAAAAATGAATTTAATTCGACAACTTCCAACTTAGCTGCTCTGTGGATTACAACAGCGATACAATTCGACGGATCCCAAGTAAGCGCAAAAGCAACGGATTTCAACTGAGCTCCAAAGAAATGGACTCCAAACTGCACCCCTCGTGTCTTGAGCCTCCCTAAGGCAAAGCGAAGGGTCGTGGCTTGTTATAGTAATTTGCGCTAGGCCTCGCAATGCAGCAGCAGACGATTGGAGGCTGTAGTGTTCTGGCAGCTGTCTTTAACTTAGTGATAGAGTTTATGAACCACCCCCACTCCTCAAAAAAAAAAAAGAAGAAAAAAAAATTCAATCTCCTTGCATGACCTTCTCAACAGACGATAACGTCTCTCAGCCATTAGTCAACCAATTTTCTATAGTTACAAGCATATCTATGTGATGGCACATGAGGGCTCGCTATGGAGTGCTTTTTTTTTTTTTTTTTTTTTAATAACGGTATCTCAGGAGAAATAATGTATATGTCTCCCCGTCATGCGCTTTTGAATTCCAAACCCAATTCCAATTTTTCTAGGCCAGAACGTGCATTTTTGCACCGCCTCATACTATTTACCGCTCCGGAAGAGATCCATATCTCAATTTGTGTTAATCCATTGCGAGTCACGGGTAAGCGTGCTCTCCAGAAAACTTTCTGTCAATTTTGCTTTTACTGCTTATACTGAATGAATATAAGATGGAGACATGTATATTATACAAGGTAGTCTGTTCCTTGAATGCGGGCACACGAAGATATGCGTTATGCTAATCGCATTCCACAATTGCGGCAAACCAGTATCCTTCAACTTCCACCGCAACTACAATATTTTAAGAGTAGAAAGATAGAACCTTTGCCCATCCTGTTGTCTCTTTAGCATGGATAAATGGGTCTTCGGGATTTGGGTAAGATACCGGAAGTGGGGAAATGCAGGGTGAAGGAGGAAATGAAAGAAGAAATAAGTAAAGGAGAGATGTAGGCATGTACTTTTAATCCTGAGGCGAAGTGATGAAATTTCATTACTGGTTAGCTTTCCCTTACCCTCCCTTCATAATTTGTTAGCATGCGAAAGTGAGAGCTGATCTTCGATGAATAGGGGAATATTTGCATTAATGAGGTTACTTTTTTATTTTTCCAGATTTTTGTTTTTGTACTTTGATACCTGTTTTTGCCCAATTATGTGTTCTGGTAAAAATTAAAATCTTTGTTTTTCCTTCGTTTTTTTGCGAATCCTGGACTGTGGTAATTTAGATGAGTCCGAGTGACCTGGGCCTTGCTTCTCAGATATTGGTAAATAAGATTTGGCTTTCCAGTGCAACCTACGCCTATTTTTTTTTTTTTTTTTTTGGTTTGTCGGATAGGTGGGGAAAATACAGAGATTCTTAAGATTCTGCAGCAAAACGAGCGCCGCGAGAGGCCGAGGAAGGAAAAGCGCGCAGTTGCCCGCGTAGTGCGGGCGGTGAATGCATTTTCCTTACTCGACTCCCCAACGGCATCGCTTTCCCCTCCACCACTCGCTAACCTTACAATCACCTCCATCAACTCTCGTCTGCGGAGATTTCCGATCCCGAAACGCCTCCCCCGCACACATAGTTTCCGAGGGTAAGAGAAGCTGAATTTCTCCGCGAAAAGATGTGTCGCTACCAAGCTGTACGGTATAATCGCTGCGGCCACACAACAACTCCCTGTCCATCCAACTATGAACCTCGCTGCCGTCGTTCGATCGGCAAAAACCTCTGTCCTCCAGACCAGCGGCCATTCGGAAACGTGTTATATATCAGCCGGGATGCGCCTTGCCCTGATTGCGCTGCTATGGGGGAGGCCGAAGGAGGGGTGGCATTGAAAGAGGAAACCCAGCAAGAATTTGTCCAGGATACTGTTACTAAAGTTAAGAGAATTCTCAAATGGTTAGGGGCGGTCGAACAGGCTAGGATTCAGGGGTTGTTGGTTAACCCTTTCACGTAAATTTCTTCTTTCTTTGCTTTTTACTAACTTCCCATAGTCGGTTATATTCGAAGTATTCGAGATACATCTTGTTTTCTGAATGAGATACTAATTGCAGAGCAGGGACCAAATCCATGAGAGGGACGCCCGGAGAGATTAGTTGAAGCTACTTTGTGGATTGAGGGGAATTATAAGTTCCGGAGGTAATAAATTGATACGATGGGATATGAACATCAATTATTGGATTTCTTGTTGGAGTGGATACGGAATACCCTCATACCAGTGCAGGCTTAGGTAGACAGTCTTTTTTTTCTATTTTTAAATTGAATTTCGAGGGCAATCTTTTTATTTTTTTCCATGATCTTACAGAATTCATTGTAAGATGTGCGCACGCTTATTTAAACTTGGGTCGAAGCGGAAACATCAAATCATGGGTTTTGACTTAAGTATACAACAGCGTCGCTCTTTATTTGCATTCTCGTCCATTCACTACTTGTCAAAGTTTGAGCGCCTGTCAGCGAAGAAGCAAATTTCGTACCTGCTGGATACCAGCTTTCTGAATTTTAAGCCCACAATAAGAAAGAGATCGCCAGAGCAATCGGATACGTCTGAAATATCGAAGAATTACTCCGATGTTATTTAATATACCAAAATATGCCCGAACGCAATAGTATGAGACAATTTATGAGCTTCCAAATACAGATATGAATCGGATTCTCAAATGAGTTCAGGGGGGAGGATAGGGGGAGGGATGATAGAGAGCTTAGGTAGGGCATCGAGGAGGGAGGTAGTAGTGCAGTGCGCATGTGGATTTCTCGTTAACGTATTTGGAACAAAACCTCAAATTGATTGTAAATAAAATTTTATACATCCTTTTGATCGGTATCAATTTTCTTTGCGATGGAAATTCTCCAAACGGTTGGTGAGTTGTGATTGCTGGCTTTGCGTGCCAACGTTTCTTGGATTTACACAGGGGTGATTAGCAAACGCGGAAAATACATACATCATCTCTTTTCTTTATCTCTGACACGGCAGGATAGTTGCGAAAGTAGCAAATCTCAGAAGGGGAGGAGAAAGTCATAGGACGGTGTTTACTCAAGGCTCCGAGAGCGGCTATGCGGTATTAGATAGAATCACAGAAGTTCGCGATAAGCAGAAAGTTTCCATTTGGACTCGGTTTGTTGGCTGCCATTCTAGCACGGGATTATTTGTATTCAGTAATACTCACCATAGGTATATAACTTTGAAGCAAAAATAGGCTGGGGCTAGATTTTAGAAGTGAACCCTCCAAATCCCTCCGAAAACCAGTTTTGTGGGCCAATGTGCTTCCTTAATTCACATAAATAGAATTCCTTCAATTCCTTTACGCTTTCACTCTTCAACACGACTTGCGTTTCCTATTTAGCAAAAATTATTCCAGAATTCCCACCACTACTCTGTCAGATCCCCCAGGTATCAATTTATAACAATTTATACGTAAATATCCTCCTTATCTACGCACTAATTTTCCTTTTTTTTTTTTTTCCTTTCTTTTTTTCCACTATCCAAACTGTACCCCTTCAACAAAAAAATAAAAAAAAAAAAAAGAAAAAATTAAGCAAATACGTGCACATGACAGGCCAGCTACACCCCAAATGCGGGAATACCATTACCAATGTCACCTCCACGCCCGGTAAATGCCACAAGGTCTTCGGTTTGTGTAGCTATAACCGGAGTCATAACATAGATGAACGACGGAGGGTGCTTCCCGCACTGCTTAAGAAGCCAAAATGAAAGCAACAGAAGGCCTTAGTTGGCCCATCTTATGGAATTCTTGAAATAAGGTATGCCAAATCAATTTTTGTTGTAGGTTTGTTTATATGAAGCCCGAATTTTGGCCCTCTGGAGATAGAAGCCGAATGAAGTGCCCATAGAAAGATACCTCCTTATGCTTAAATCAGCGTGCGCGAAGGATGGAGGTATATAGAAATCATACCAGAAGAGGTGATTCATAAGCGTGTGATGTGAGCATTTTGATTTCGCTACTAGATATTAAAGAAGTCAACATTCAGAAAAAAGGCATTCTTCCCTTTAAAAAGATTGGTGCAAGCTTTTTACTTTTCCTTCTCCATTTGGTACAAACCGCCGTGATATGATTTGGAAATCGTAAATCATGCGCAAATCGCGATTGAGGGCGTTCGTTGGTGACTTTGGATGCGAAAACCTTTTTCCATAGCGTTGTTTTAACTGCGGATCTACCCTTAAACACGGTGAGCAGGCACGGAAATTTACATAATTGGATTTGCAAATGAAATTCCTGCCAAGAATGGAAATTTTCTTGTTACCAATAACACCCCAGCAGTTGCCACAGGCGAAGGTCCGTTCTCACGCATCATTCCTGTACATCACATAGGAGCGACCTCCATGAATAATTCCGTGAATCCACACCACTCAGATACCAAGTTTATCAATTCATCCACTATAATCATTATAGGTTGTATCTCTATTCTATGTAATAAATTTCGGTGTTTTATATAACAGTACTAATTACGCCTCCACTGCCAGCGAAGCACTAGCAAAATGTGCAAATACCAGGTTACTCACTTCCTTCAATGTGGCCACACTAGTATCTGCACCACTCCAATCCTAGGTAGGCGTTGTCGGAAACCCAGTCCTTGTAGCTACCATCGAAGCTATAATATCATGAGAGCCGAAATGGACGATGTCTGCGCTGCTTGTTGGTGTGCTGAGCAGAATTACGTCGACGATACGTTAGGTGGGGTGAATGGGAAGGATGAGAAGTACGAGAAGAAGAGCAAGGAAAGGGGGAAAGAGAAGGATGGAGAGGAGGGTGAGGAGGAGAATAACAAAGAGAGGGGAGGATGAGCTACAAAGTAACACTATAATAAAATAAAGTATCTTTTTCTAAAATCTTATGTCACCGACTTTTGAACATTACCAGCAACCACTCAATGAAAGTAAATAATGGTAAAGGGTAACGTAAAGGGAATAGAAGATCCTTGCTTTTCTTCCTCTATGCACATGTACATGTATATCACGGTAAGCAAGGTTCTTCCAGGTGCACCTGGAATATTGTCATATTAATCCGGCGATGAGTTTTTATCCGAAATTTTTTTTTTTTTTTTTTTTTTTTTTAAAAAAAAAAAAAAAAAAAAACATATCGAACTAAAATAAAGTGTTAATGCTTATTCCAGTTTAGTGTTTATCAGGCGTACTTATCTTCATTTAGTTATTGCCGTTAATGTTAGATTGTTCTCGCGTTGCGGATGGACTAAGACGGTGTTATATCTGCTATCTATTCCGGTACTTTACAAAAGAAGTTTCCATGCTTATATCTATAAGCTTTCAAAGCAACGGCAACCCTTATTCATTTTTTTTTTTTTTTAAAAAAAAAGGGGGGGAAGGGGTTAGAAAGAAAAAAAAAGACTTACTAAATAGGAATTACCTGCTCCAAAATGCGAGTATCTCTCAACACGCCCTCATTCCGCCCCGTTGTGGAACCAAAAATCACGCTTAGTCATGCATTTCATACTCAGTTTTGTTAAAATTTTTTTGAAACATTACACCCTTGTTCTGGGCTCCATCCCTTATGGATTTTAATTTGTTTACTGGAGTGTTTTTTACCTGCTCTTTTGTTCTCCAGGCCCCTTGTGATGGAAATATTTGCTGTATCATTCCTTTACTCATCCATGAATTTTAAGATAACACAAAAAAAAAAAAAAAAAAAAAGTGCTGCAATGAACAATTATCTCTCTCCCAAGTAACTTGAACGACGAAGCCTGGCTGCGACCGGCATACGTAAGGGGGGAACCAGCAGCAATGACAACGCAGAACCAGCTGGGATCACCGTCGATCGAGGTTCCTAGCCGGAATACCGTCCCTTCGGTGGAAGGGAGGAAAATAGCACCCGGCTATATTCATCCGAAGAAAAAAAAAACTCTATAGAGATAACCGTGTTGCATAACGTCCTATCCGTGACCCCAGCTAGGCCCGACAAGTGGAGATGAAGAGGAGGAGAGAACCACTTTAAGAATCCTTAAATTTTCCGGTCACGTATTTCGCCGAATGCACCTCTAGAAGGTAGAGAGTTTAGGCAGCCCGTACTTATATATACACTGATAAGCGAAGAAGTGGAACAGGTAATGGTGGGGTGAAGTTCGATTAAGGTTGCGGGAGCGGCTTGTAAGTACAGGGCCTAAATTACCGAGCAGACGAATGACTAAACATGTGATACAGATACTTCGAACGCAATGATCCCTTCCAACTGGAAAGCAGTGTTAATCCTCATCCTTCTCGAATATGGTCGAGCGAGTAAACAAGAAGACTAATTTTGAAGGATGGGACATTGTGAGAGGGAAGAATTTAGAGCGATGGCTTTTGGGCTAGCTACTTTTGCTGTTTTTTGTCTGTTTCCTTCGTATGGGCAGGTGAAAGCTTTCTATCTCTTTCGATATGTGGGTATATAAAGTATAGAGGTAAAATTACATCCATTTAATATTTGAGACCTTTCCATCCATGGTGCTTTACCAGGTTGCGTATCGATTGACAGCTTTTACGCGAGTGATGGGCAGTGTCGCTAGGATTTCGACCGCTGCGAATGGATATTTTTTTGGATGAAATATAAGTACATACTTATGTTTTTCACACTCGATGAGTCCTACAGGCGCGAATTTTTTGTCCTTTTCAAAGGGAAAATTACAGATGTCGGAAGTCGCTGTTACAAAATGCCGCAGTGCGCGGGGAAATACAAAATGCTTACTATCGCGCGCGTGAGATGCGATTCCTGATTCCCGATCTGCAGGCCATCGCGCATCCCTTTACCACTCACGCGCAAAGCAAGTAGGCACTTTGATCGATCCCTAGCTGCGGGATTTCTGATGATCACCACGTTTCGCCAACGGCGATCACCGCTTCGGAGCTACATACAACTAACCGCCCCGACCACACTCACCCTTTCACGAAAAAACAAAGACAGCAATAATCTGCTTCTAAGATGTGTCGATATCAATGCATTCACTACGTCCTTTGCGGTCACAAAACTGCTCCCACCTCATCCATCTTCGAACCTCGCTGTCCCCGCGCAATCGGCCGAAATCCCTGCTTCCCGAAGTATGGGCAAGGTGGAACCGTGGAAATCATCGACCAGAACACGCTTTGTCCTGATTGCGTTAGTAAGGAGCAGATCAAACCAGAAGAGATTGTGGAGCAGCGGCGCGCTGTGGTTAATTGGAATCGTGAGATGGTACTCGTAACCGTCACCAAATTTGAGAGGATTCAGGGATGGCTAGAAGAGGTTGAAAAGGTCATGCTTCAGGGGTCGTTAGTCAATCCTTTTACGTAAATATACTCTTCTTTTTATTTTTTCGTTATACTTGTGTGGGAAATGTCGGAAAAATTTGTTGGGGTATACTGATCACTCTGTAGGGATGGCGCTGATTCTCGACTGGATGCTTAACGTTGGGCCTTTTCGCCATCTGAAAATTATGAACACCGAGTGGCTGGCAGTGAGAGTGTGTCACTTTCAGCTTCTGGATTCCGTTTTGGAATTGACGTATTCGGTATACTACGACTCCACAGGGATGTTTCTTTTTGGCCTCGAAGAATGAATTGTTTCTTTAATTCCAATTTCCTTTTTTCTTTTCTTTTCTTTTCTTTTCTTTTCTTCCCTCTTCCTCTTTCATGTGCGTTTTCTGGAGTTTTCGTCTTTTTTCGTTCCCCCCCCTTTCCTTTCAATTCCATTGCTTGCAGTTAATGTCTGAATAATCTCTTCACGGGTAGGCTTTTCCTCTTTTTCCGCCGTTGACTACGATGTCCAAATAGCTCAATTGAGGAGTTTGTATCGAGTGATAAAATGTGACGCCAGAGGGCGGACAGTTAGCAATACGTATCACATACTATAACAGGAGGAAACAGAGTGACAATCTCCTTATGTGAAACTTTTCTGATAACAAGATATGTGGTAAAATTCATCTTGCGGCAGAGCTATCTGCTAGTCAGAAACGAAATACATCAATTTTTGTTTGTTGACTAATCGGAAGGAAATTTTGATATTATGAGCCGCTATTTGTGGCACGTGAAAAAGAGGGCACTACATGACACGTGTGAGAGCAGCGTCGATTCTTTCTGCTCGAGACAGTCCTCAATGTCCTCGTTTAAGGATTTCCGATTAATTTCCGCGCTTTGTGCATGACAATATTGGTTTTATGACTCCTTGACGTACTTGTGCGTCTTGGTATGATTTACGAGTGCTGTTGACACATGCGTTAAGCGAATTACGTATTAGCGCAAGTTGTTGACGTACGCGGATGTTATGTCGGAGTTATGCCGTCACAAGACCTTCTATGGCAATGTGATGGCTATTGCATGCGTGAAGAAATGAACGCTCTATGTCTATAAAAAACGCAGCGAAACTGTTTCGGTGCTTCGGCAGAACGAAGACTTGGATACATTCCTTTCCCTTTTTTATTATTGTTACGTTGCGCTCCATCTAGCTCTACACATTATAATATTGTTCTATTTCTTAGTCTCATTTATTGGCATTATAAACCCCGATAGTGTTTGCGAAGTTTGGGAACAGAAAGCAACAAACTCGGGTATCAGATTTGTGGAAAAATAATTAACGAGTGATAATTCATGATTTGGAATCTTTTGTCGGCGTCGGTATCACTTTTCATGGTAAAAACTGATTTCAGAGCTTCGAAATTTGGGTGAAAAGTTTCCCAGAGTTGATCGGCTGTGAATATCTGGTTTGTTTTCTAGAGGAAGCAAGCGCGGTGACAAAGCGTATTTCTTTCGGCCGGAGACGTGGACATGTGGCACTGAGAAAAGCAGTATTCATGGCATAACTTCAAATTCCATTCAAATCTTTGCTTCTATGATGGCCCTTGTCCTGGCTTTGATTGCAACTTTAGAACTTTCCATATTTCTTTCAACTATACTATAGCGAAGTTTTGTAAGGTAAGTTGCTTGTGTTTCTGAATATGCACTCACAAAACCATTTTTTCAATTTCTTCCTACATTGGTCAAAATTCTACCGAGGTAGGGATTGCTCCCCTCTCTTTTTTTTTTTTTTTTTTTTTTTTTTTTT
>JABYPW010001667.1:0-14291 GCA_016880775.1 Phymatotrichopsis omnivora
CTGATTTCCTATAGCAATTGTTTAAAATACTCCTTAGATCGCAAAGACGAAACGGCTCGAAGCCGGGAATGTCGAGATACATTGCTGCCTCATCGTCGAAGCACGTTGGTCCGATGTTTGAAGTTACTTGGATGTCTTTCTTGTCGGGACTTTCGGGGGCAGCGCAGGATACTAATGACATTGAGACCATCCGGCAATGTATGGAAGGTTTCAAACTAGCCATTCGGGTTGCGTGCTTCTTCGAGCTCGAAACTCCGAGAGTTGCTTTCGTGTCAGCTTTGGCGAAATTCACTCATCTGAACAATCTCAGCGAGATGAAGGTGAAGAACGTGGAGGCTCTCAAAATCCTGTTGGACGTTGCACAGCTGGAAGGAAATATGCTGAAGAGCTCTTGGAGAGATGTCTTGACATGTATTAGTCAACTCGAGCGTTTCCAGCTCATCAGCTCTGGTGTGGATGAAGGAAGTGTACCGGATGTCACTCAAGGGGGTATTGTACGGTCCGATTTAAATACATCGAGGGCTTCGATGCAATCTGCGAGACCTCTTCGCCAATCACCGCGTCCAAGAGCAACGTCTAGCACACATTATGTTCCTGAGGTGGCAGAAGAAAGTCGGTCAAGAGAAGTTGTCATCGCTGTTGATAGAATTTTTGCAAATACCAGCAAATTGAGCGGCGAAGCCATTGTGCATTTCGTTCGAGCATTGAGTGAAGTTTCATGGCAGGAGATTCAGAGCTCTGGGCAAAGCGAACATCCAAGAATGTTTAGTTTGCAGAAACTGGTGGAGATTAGTTACTATAATATGGGGAGAATTAGGGTCGAGTGGAGCAATCTGTGGAACATTTTGGGCGAGCATTTTAACCAGGTTCGTCGTTTAACTGGTTTGTCCTATCCAATATTTGTTCTAACAATGTTTGTCTAGGTTGGATGCCACTCTAATACAAGTGTGGTTTTTTTCGCACTTGATTCTCTAAGACAACTGTCTATGCGGTTTTTGGAGATCGAGGAACTCCCCCATTTCAAATTCCAAAAAGAATTTTTGAGGCCGTTCGAGCATGTCATGGCAAACAATACTGTGGTTCCTGTTAAGGATATGGTGAATTATCTCCTATATCGGTTCATGGGTCTAAGCTAACTTTATTTCAGGTCCTACGCTGTTTGAACCAGATGCTCCAAGCACGAGGTGATAATATCAGGTCTGGATGGCGGACTATGTTTGGAGTCTTTACGTTCGCCGCAAAAGAGAGCTATGGTAATTATGAGAGTCATCCGGAAGTGGAGTGCTTCTAACTTCAAGCAGATTCAATTGTAAATTTGGCTTTCGACAATGTCCGACGGATTTATCGCGAAAGGTTCGGTGTAATTATTTCACAGGGAGCATTTGCAGACATGGTTATCTGTTTAACCGAATTCGCAAAGAACCAACGGTTCCAGAAAATTTCGCTTCAAGCTATTGAAACTCTCAAGAGTACCGTGCTGTATATGTTATCCTGCCCTGAGTGCCCATTATCACAAACAACTGGACAGTTTGACGATATCAAAGAAAGCTCAAGTACTCCTGCGACCCCTACCACCCGGACAGTCAAAGAAGATCCGATGGCCAAATTCTGGTTCCCTGTTCTGTTTGCGTTTCATGATATTCTGATGACCGGAGAGGATCTCGAAGCACGAACAAGGTAATATACGGTTGGTATATAATTGCGAATATGCTGACTTTGTTTAGGGCACTCGGTTATCTTTTTGATACTTTAGTGAAGTATGGCGGAGATTTCCCCGCCGACTTCTGGGATACCGTCTGCCATGAATTGTTGTTCCCGATATTCATGGTACTGAAATCTCGATCAGAATTGACTCATTTCAGCACCCAAGAGTCTGTTGGTATGTGGTTATCTACCACCATGATCCAGGCCCTCCGGAATTTGATCGCTCTGTTCACGCATTACTTTGATTTACTGGAACGAATGTTGGATGGGTTCCTCGATTTGCTGGTTACTTGTATCTGCCAAGAGAACGACACTATCGCAAGAATAGGATCATCCTGCCTACAGCAATTAATTCTGCAAAGTGTGAAAAAGCTCAGGCCGGAACACTGGTCAAAGATTGTCTCCGCGTTTGTCCAGCTTTTCGAGACTACTACGGCGGATCAATTGTTTTCCGCTGCTACCCCGCAGCCGGTTAGACGGACCAGTGCCGGATCTGGCCTTACTATCGCTCCATCAGCTGAGGCGAAAAGTCCTGTTAACGAATCGGCTATCGAAGAAGAGGCGGAGGATGAGAATTCTTTGAAAATAAATGGGCTACCATCTCCTACTCTTCCAGACGATTCATCGGATAGGAACCCGTCTCCAGAAAGACTAAGGAGTGGTTCCGTGGCTCACCCCAATGCATCTAATATTGCTACACCAGCGCCTGAACTCGAAGATTACCGTCCACAGCAGTTGCAGCAGCAACCGGTGGTTACGGCGGCTAGACGTCGGTTTTTCAATAAAATCATAACGAAATGTGTACTTCAACTTTTGATGATAGAAACGGTGTCGGAATTATTTTCGAATGATGCGGTTTACTCGGAAATTCCTTCGACGGAACTATTGAGGCTTATGGGGCTCTTAAAGAAGAGTTTCACATTTGCCAGACGATTTAATGGAGATAAAGAGTTACGAATGAAATTATGGAGAGAGGGATTTATGAAACAGCCGCCGAATCTTTTGAAACAAGAGAGTGGAAGTGCGGCGACGTATGTTAGTATCTTGCTAAGGATGTATCATGACGATCAAAGGGAACGAAGGGAGAGTAGGGGAGCCATTGAAGCCGCTCTGATCCCGTGAGTATTCCTTTTCTTTCCTTCTTTTACCCCAATAATATATTTGAGGTTCTGACGACTATTCCCCAGACTGTGTGTGGATATCATTCGTGGGTATGTGATTTTGGATGAGGAAACGCAGCAACGAAATATCATTGCTTGGAGGCCTGTTGTTGTTGATGTTCTTGAGGGGTATACAAACTTCCCGGAGAAGGACTTCGACAGGCACGTCGACACGTTTTTCCCGCTTACGGTGGAACTGCTGAACCGAGAATTGGGCCCCGAGGTTAGGGTTGCCTTGCAGAACCTTCTGAGAAGGATTGGAGAAGTCAGGCGAATGGGAATTGCCAGCCGGGGGAGAGACAGAAGGAGAGGGAGCGAGCTGAGTGCAGTTAGCATGAGACAAGTGTCATAGATTATTGTGTTATATCTCTTGTTTCTTTTCTGGTTTTATTTTTTTTACTTTTTTTACTTCTTCTTCTTTTCCTTCTTTGCTTTTGGGATTCTTTGGAAAAGGAAAAGTCTCTGCTTATTTTTTTTTTTTTTTTTTCTTTATCTGTTTTAGCTAATTATTTTCCGAACTTCCTGGTGATACATGGGGAAAAAGGGAGGGGTGGTTGTGGGTGTCCTTAATTATGTTTTTTTTTCCTTCCCCTCCTCTTTATAGTTCCTTTCTTCTTCAGCTTTTTGTTGGGTTTATGTCTCCATTTCCACGTGGAAAAGAGGTCTGTATTTTAAAAAATCGTTTACATGTATGTATCTTCCATAAAATTACAGTATGTAGACGAATAGACGAGCTAGTACTCAAACTGCTTGGCGGTAGAGGCTGCAACGTCATGGCGAGACCTGCGGATCGGCGCGGATTCGCATTCCCAACGGTCGCCGCGTCTATGCGACATTTAGGTGTGCATGCTTTGAGTGCATGATAGGAGAGCTCCAACAGATCTGGGCTGGCCATCGACTTTTGTTTATTGTTTTATCTCTTCGTTTCATCGTTCCTTATCATTATCACTTAAACGCTCGGCTAGCCATAGTTTCTGCAGGCTCGAAACATCTAATTTCTTCGTCCGGCTGCCACAATGGTGCTGCAGATACCCTTGATCTGGATCACAGCTATCGTGGTGCTCCTGCTGCTTATCATAGCTGCTACGATTTTCGTAATTATTTCCCGGCTTCCGCTCGAAATCCTACTTGCTGATACAAATTTCCATTCCAGGTTAAAATCTACGAAGACCCTCACGATCGCGATACCCTGGTCACCATCGTCTGCATCCTCACTCTAACGTCTCTGCTCGCGACCGTTTGTCTCCTTCCTGTCGACATTGCGCTGGTGTCCACCACAACCGACAATGCTACCGGGCTCAAGAAAAGTTGGGCCACGCCCGAAACGGTGGAGCGCATCATGCTGGAGTTGAAAGTTGTTTATTATATGCTTTACTCGCTTGACGCGGCCATGTGTTTGCTCGCTATACCGTTTGCGTATTTCTGGTATGAGGAATGTGACGAGATTAGAACCGCTCAAAGGATCAAGAGCGCGCTGAAATATTGCGCTTTCTTTTTGGCAGTGGTTACGGTTTTCTTACTCCTAGGAATTTTTATCCCGACGGCAGAGACGCAAGGAGGCCATCTGGATTTGGATTATTTTAAGAGGTTGCGTATGAAGAACAGTATGCCTCTCCCTACGACTCATTTTTGGTTCATTTCATTTTCTTGTCTTTCGCCATTATTTTTGACTTCAAGGAATCATACTGACTTGATTTCCGTAGGCGGTGAGCGTGCGCTGACGTTTGTAACGGGTATTCTCCTCTGTATCGGAATCCTACCATATGTAATCTACACAGCGCCCGGCCTCGCCCTCACCCCATTGATTTTCATAAAATCTGATCCGGACCCGGCCATCGCTACGCATGCCTCCATCCACGAGCAACTTATAATTAACCGTGAGAAGCAACGGATGATTGAAATCCGATACTTTAACACTGACTCACCCCGTACAATGACAAGCAAGGATAGACGGGAACTAGAATTATTGCAAAGGGAAGAACGAACGCTTGTCCGCCGGGAGAGAATCGCAGAGGAAAATGTGAAAGGATTCAAGAAACTTCTCAAACAGCTCCAAGCCTTCGGAAGACCGTTCAAGATACTCCTCGGATTATTGGTACTCCTTATGGCGCTGACTACTTTTACTTCTATGGTTATCACCTCCATCGATAAGCTCCGGAATTCGGTGTGTGGGCAACATTGTGGATATATCCTTGGGAGTATCAACTATTTCAATCCTATGAATTGGATATTCGTCGGGGCTAGCAGGATCTTCCCAGTGGATTATGTTCTTGCCCTGATCCTGGTTCTGGTGTTATTTATTGCCACTGTTGTGGGCATCATCTTTGTGGGATTCCGGTTCTTGTGGGTAAAGTTGTTTGAGATGCGGAGTGGCCGTACTGAGCCTCGGGCGATGTTACTAGCAACCGTTATTTTGACTTTGGCTGTGTTGGCAATTAATTATGCGATTACTACCATTGTTGCTCCCCAGTATGCCCATTACGGAGGACAAATGTTCTGCAATCATACCGTAAATAGCCTTCCTTCCTTTCATTCTTTCTATCCCCTGCTAAGCCAATTTCACAAAACAGATCCAGAACTCCGGTTTTCTCCGCAATTGCAGGTTCAATAAAGAACTCATTCTCCCCTGCAACGAAACTTCACCCCAAGACATCTGCACACCAACCGTAGTCTCGACTTTCATCAACCGTCTAACCCTAAACTTCCCCTTCTTCGGAATATTCGCGTTCTGGGCGCAATTTGTGTTCTTGGGTGTCTTCATATCTTCTCTAATACTGGGAGTTTTCAAGGACCTCAGCGCCGGAAGGAATCAAAATGAAGACAATGCAGAGAGAGAAGAAGAAGAGGCGCTGTTGAGTGGTGAGAGAGCGGAGCATAATCCCGCTTATCACAGCTTGAGGGGGGAGTTCGGAGGGGGGAGAGGTGAAGGAGGTGAAGGAGCCTCTGCAGGGAGGGGATCTAGGGACGAATTTTAACTCCCGGGAGCGGCTGAGCTGGTTTTTCGTCTGGCAAGAAAAAAAAAAAAAAAGAAAAAAGAGAAGAAAATGGTTTGGGTTGGTGTTTGGTATTAGTACGGTGTTTTTCTTTTTTTTTTTTTTTACCTTTTATTGTTTTCAAATCGGGTGCATTTGGGCTTGGGATATATCTGGGCAAGGTCTGGGTTATGGAGCTTTCCGGGTGACAAAAACATGGGCTGGTCGGTGTTTTTTGTCATTCACAATTTCTTTTTTCTGGGTGAGAGAGGGAGGGTATATCTGACACACATGCGCGCCGCCTTTTTAGCGCAGTTTTTTCTTTTTTTTTTCTATTTTTTGGTTTTACCTGAGGGTTTCACTATGTATCGTATTAATTTTTCTTTAAAGTCTTGAATACCTGACTCCGCGCGGCGAAATTGAGTTTTGGATGAGTTAAATCACACATCATCACTCGAATCCTCCAGTTCGTTCGAAGAGTGAAACATTTGATAAAGGTTTTAGTTTAAA
Organism: Phymatotrichopsis omnivora; assembly: GCA_016880775.1. Classification (NCBI taxonomy): domain Eukaryota; kingdom Fungi; phylum Ascomycota; class Pezizomycetes; order Pezizales; family Rhizinaceae; genus Phymatotrichopsis; species Phymatotrichopsis omnivora. The sequence continues at coordinate 6,347 of JABYPW010001667.1, forward strand.
CAATAAGCTCTTTAGTTCGCATGAGGCGTATTTCGGTAAACAATGTTCACCTTAATACTACGGAAAAAGGTAACGGTTTTAGTTTCGAGTAATCATGGAAAATGTAGGCTACGGGATAAAGCATGGGAATTTATCAAAACCATTTTGCTTTTTTGAGCCCAGAAAGAGCGAGCAGTATCTCGTGATCTCGTCCATATTCTAAGTGATTTTCGCAGCCGAATATAACACATTTGTGGAAGCTGCTGGCAAAGGCTTCCGTATTTCTCTTTTGACGCACGACCCCTTCGAGAATCTTGTAGCAGTTGGCCTCGGAAAAATCACGGCGGGAACCCTAACCCTACATGTCCAGCTTGGTCCGTGCCATACACGTAACATTGCTGCTACTCTGCTCACATAGTTTTTGTTGGGATTTGAAGAATTTTTGCATGAACAAATATACTGACTTTCTTTTCTTTGTGCTAATCCATCGTTTCGTAGATGTTTGCTGTTGTGGTTAAAATATTTCGTAAAATGATTTTGAGATATATATCGGTTTGCGAACTTGATCGAGACGAGGGCAGAAGGTCTTGGTGATTTCACCCGTCAAATTCATCCCTAGTAGCTCTCCAGATGCCTTTTTCTTTTTTTGTCAAACTTCTTTCAAGTTCCAAAGTTAAGGTAATCGCAAAGCTCCAGCGAGCGGCAACTTTGCCCCAATTTGGAAAAGTTGGTGAGGCGATTGTGAGGGCGCTTTAGTAGCGATGTCAGAACTCAATCGAAGCCTGCGATCAATTCTGATAATTAGCGGAAATAGTACTCTACGGAAATAAAAAGAATGATTTCGCCCGGGCTCGAACCGGGGACCACCAGTGTGTTAGACTGGTGTGATAACCAACTACACCACGAAACCGTTCATTATTGAGAGAAAATTTAATAAACCGTACATATTCGCCTATCATCCCATCAAATAATTGACTCGGAAAGGAATCAGATGACTCGCTGTTGCAGGGCAATGGTTGCCAAAAGTGGATGGGGATTGATACCCGTACATGTATATGAACGAAACTTCTAAGGCACAGCAATAAATATAGCCCAATACCAAAAGAGTACAACTATGACTCGTGTGCACTTAGACTCGCCTGATATGTATGCCTAGATACACGAAGTGTATCGTACCGTTTCGATAAAACGTTCACTCACGACTTAGAGGGGCTTGCGAATAAATGCTTATCAAGCTTCTTACGTCTCACGCAAGGGTGTGGACAAAAGATATATTTCAAGGACGTAAGCTTCACGCATATTGCGTTGCGAACGTTAACAGAGGAAAAGAAAGAAAAAAAAGAAGAAAAAAAAAAACTCATTTGGAAACCGTGATCATTATATCGAAAAACGTTACGGTATCTAGGCTATCCCGGACATAGTCCTCACCGAAAAACATCACGGCCAGCACGAGCACAGGTATCAGGTGTCGTCGATCGATATCGTAATAAGTTCTATGTAATGACCCCACAAGCCCTCGGCACCGTGCGGCGTGCGCACGTTGAACAAGGAGCGAAAGGGTAAAGAAAAAAAGTGTCAAAAACCATGTTTATGCACTAGCCTTTTAATTTGGAGTGAATACTAGCGGAGAGGCCAGCGTTCCTGAGTTTGTAAAGATCCTTTCTTTTGCCAAAAATTGAAACAGAACCAAAGTTCTACTGTTTTAGGTGAAACAATAAAGTGCTTATGCAACATGCACACACAGGTTCTGCGATGGAATTATATGGAGAACGAGTGATTGCTGGTGATTTCGCTCATCTATCTATGTGTACGATGGAGTCCCATTTCGGAAATTGTGGCAAGAATTCGCTGCTTGGTGAGAGTGGTAGTGCGAATTGCCAATTTACTCCATAACACGAAATTCTCTGTATCAGATAATAGAATTGAAAAAAAAAAAAAAAAAAAAAAATTCTAAAATGTAAATTAGTTCTACACATTCGTGAAATCGATTCTGAGAACGTTCGCTTAACTAAGAAACAGAGTGGCAGGTCGCATACTAGTATCTGTTGTTGATCTTCACCGACAAAGATTATACGAGATTTCCGGAGGCTGTCTGCAGCTGTAGGGATCGAAATGATTTTGCGCATTTGAGAGCTTTCCCTGAGATTTTCTGTAATAAGAGCTGAGAAAAACTAGCGCGTGCTCGCGTTCAACTAGCTACATACGAAAATTCCCTACTAAAGAGACAAGTAGACAAGCACTAATAAAATTGCTACTTCATTCTTGCTGATGCTGCTCTTTCCGTACAAGAAATTTTGGCACGCGGTCAGATTTCTACCTACTAGCTTAAATACCTTTTCTCCTCTACTTTCTTTACCCTTTGGCCCTTTCTCTAGCCGATCGCTTCTTTACTTGAGGAGCTCTCCTTATCACGGGCAGCAGTAAAATTCCCTTCACTCTCCTCACTTATTGCTCTATAGTCATCCGCCTCTCTCAGAGTCATTCCTCCATTCTTCACTCTCATTATTCGCCCTGTAATCCTCTCTATCGCTTCCAACTTTCGTGGTCCTCTTCCCCTCCCGGCCCTCATCCTTCTACGTCAACTTGAATATAAGATCTCTGCTAACTTGTCTCGATAGATTTTACCTGCAAAAATTACACTAACTTTCGCATATATACACGCACGAGCTGCGCTACTAACGGTTTTGCACGTACGAACTTTAGCAATCAACTTTATTTCATCGTCTCTACTGGTCAGCTATCCCTAGTACTCCCTGCTCTGTTGACATTGACGGGAAAGTGCACAAATTTTACTTTGCTTATATATATATTTTTGTTGGTCAGCATCAAATTTTATTATCTACAGCGAGCCTGGATGTGACTCCTCACCTTCTCTATCCACGACTTTGCTCCCTTGTTAGTTATTTACTCACCGAAAAAAAAAAAAAAGGCTTTGATTTATGCCCCGCACATTCTTAAAGCTTGAACAAAGGATCGACTCTAATCTCCCAACTTCTGCAGTTTAGATACCCATAAGCTGGATATTTTTAATATATCTGTAAGCTGGGCACTGCACGATGAATTCAATTATCTTATTTATACATACCCGCAGGCCGGAAATTTGTGCAATACTGGATAATTATCTGCAAGTGGGATGTCTATAAGCTAGGGGTATAAAACGGTGAACTTCTTTGTTCGGGTATGTCTTCCGAAACATTTTCCTAACGATATGAGGTTTTAGTGTTGATAATAGACCTATATCTAATAGTCTTCCATTCTTTTCGGCTTTCTCTCTTAAGCCTCCAAGCCTCCGTCCCTACCACAAAGCCTAATAGTGGCTACCAAGACCCTTTTTTTTACGTTTACGTGTATGTCGCCTCTTCCTCGGTTGCGGGCTAAGAAGTAAAAATTTTAGCATACATAAGTTCTTGGTCCTCCTTTCCTTTCAAGGTTCCGAAACTAGTAGGTACTTTTTTCCTCTCTTTCCCCATTTCTTACATTTGCAATTGCAATACATAGTTTGACATGCACGGCTTGTGTGTGTGTTTATTCTCGGAAGTTTTTCGGTACTTTTGCAGTGCTGGGTATGTATGAATTCCTCTCATTTGATCCCGAAATTTCAAAATATAGATAATTGTCAGTAAATAATAATATTGTTCCGCACCACCCCCCAATTTTTTTTTTTTTTTTTTTTGCCACATAAACACCATTAGTTGTATTTCGTGAAACAGATTGCAATCTTGCTCAATTTGGGAACTTGAAGAAATCGAACTCTGCAATTCGATCTCTTATTATTTCATCACTGTAGGTATTATAACTACTAAGCATAACGCTGGAAATTCGAAGTTGTAGCCCGGAAATGTGCGCTTCCTGTAGAAAAACTACAGCTTCGAATCTGTCATAAAGAGGTGGAAATTCATAAAAATTAAGGTTGGTTTTCTTGTGAGTAAGGTTTTGCTCAAGGCTGGGAAAAGTTTGGGGAAGATTATGGACACAGTTCAGCAGCGATATTGGAATTCAATTGAAGTTTGTAAATGTCCCGAGGGGGAAAATGCAAAAAAAAAAATGGCAAGAGAGTAAAATGATTTTGCTCAGGCTCGAACCCAGGACCACCAACGTGTTAGGTGTGATAGCCACCTTGGCTTCTGTCCACTCGGAACAATGATCCTAAACCAGGAAAATTCTCGCCTAGCATGTGTAGTCGCAATCGGTGTCACCGACGATCACTCAGCCTTGAACCACCGTCACAGAGCCTCAGGTGCATGGGTCCAGGCCGCGCCCCACCGAAAAAAAAAAAAAAAATAAAAATAAAAAAATAAATTAAATTAAAACAAGCCCACGTCGATCCGTCACCCTCCTCCTCTTTACAGAGTCCACACCAACCACGGCGTTTCTACAAAATCCTAAGCCTACCAGGCAAGCCCATCAAAATTTTTTTTTAAAAAAAGTTCCTCATGAACGTGAGTACGGTTCGGAACTATGATGTCGAAATCCCACTTCCACTTCGACGATGGCTTCGCCACAACACCAGCAGGGAAATCGAATGTCTTTGCGAGTAAAGCCGCTTCGGTACCAAAAACAAATGGTGCGATTGCTACGGGCGTCGGAAGCGAGACGAGGGATGGGGATGGGAAGAAGAAGGGGGAGGACGGTGCAAAATCCCGGATCCCAGCACTAATGTCGGCGAAACAAGCAATGGCACTGAAAGCATTTCAATCCAAAGATACTCCCACGGAGAGAGAGCAATCGCAGAAGCCGGAACAGCCAATGTCAAAACGCAAACAGAAGGAAGAAAAGAAGAAACTAGCCTGGGAAGAGAAGATACGAGCGCGCGAGGAGGAAGCTCGGGAGGCGGCGAAGAAGGAGGGGCGATTAGAAGCCTACGAAAAGGAAAAAAAAGCCCGCGAGGAGAAAATCCAGCGGGGTAAAGAGCTTGCAGAAGCTGAGAGAGGCGGGAAGAAGGAGCCAAAGGACACTGAAATCGAGTTTCTACTGAACAAGAAGAAGCGGCAATTGGAGAATGAGCAGAGACAGGAGGACGAGGACTCCAGCGAAGAAGACTCTAGGAAGAAGCGGAAACGTGAAAAAAATTCACCCCCGGAAAAGCCGGTGTTTCCTCTCCTCGACTCAATCCCAAAGACGAAGCCTTCAGCTTCACCATCGAATTCGACGCCTCAATCTCAAATTCACAAAGCGCAGCTTAAAGCGCACTCCCAGTCTCTATTAAAACAACGGCAATCCCTCCCCATCTGGTCGCTTCAATCGTTGCTCCGCTCCGCGCTCAGAGAAAAGTCTATCCTCGTGATGCTCGGAGAAACTGGCTCTGGGAAGAGTACACAGATTGGGCAATTCCTGGTCAACGAACCATGGATGAAGCGGCACTATGTCCCCTCCTCATCCCTCGATTCTACCTCATCTTTAAACAAGAAAATCCCCCTTGGTGGCTGCATAGCCATAACGCAGCCCCGCAGAGTCGCAGCTATAAATCTTGCCCGCCGAGTCGCGGCGGAAATGGGAGTGAGATTGGGAGAAGATGTCGGATATACGGTTCGATTTGACAACAATTCGGGGGAGAAAACAAAGATCAAGTTTCTTACGGACGGAATGTTGCTGCAGGAAATGCTGCATGACCCTTTACTGAAGAAGTATTCTGCGGTGGTGGTGGACGAGGCCCATGAAAGGACCGTGGGCACTGATCTGGTTATGGGTTTCCTGAAAAATCTGGTTTACGGACCTAGAAGAAGGGAGCAAGGAAGGGAAGAAATGGCATTGAAGGTAGTTGTTATGTCTGCTACCATGGAAGTAGAACGCATGGCCGAGTTTTTCGATCAAGATCCAACATTAACCCCCACGCCAAGGGTCCTCCCCAATGGTACAGACGAGGAAGAACCACAAACAAATGGCACGTTCTCCGAAACGGCGTCACTCTGCTCTGGCGAATCCTCGGAATTTAAAGGCTTCTCCGACTCCGAGGATGACGCTCCGGAATCGGCCAATCCGGATGACTCGGACCCGGCATACTCGAATGTATCAATGATCCATGTCCCCGGTCGTCAATTCCCCGTCGAACACTACCACTCCCCCGACCCCGTCGCAGACTACGTCGACGCCTCTTTACGAACCGTATTTCAGATCCACTACGGTGAGCCCATGCCCGGCGATATTCTCGTCTTCCTGACAGGTCAAGACGAGATCGAGGCACTGCAAAAACTAATTGAAGACTATGCACTCGGAATGGATTCCTCTGTTCCCAAGGTTCCTCCCTTCCCTTCTCCCTCCCCGTCCCCTTCCATACACCATACTAAAAACAAAGATCCTCGTACTCCCCATCTACGCTGCCCTTCCCCAAGCCCAACAACAGAGAGTCTTCCAACCAGCCCCAACAGGAAACACGCGCAAAATCATCCTTGCCACCAACATCGCCGAGACCTCCGTGACCGTCACTGGCGTCCGCCACGTCGTCGACTGCGGCAAAGTAAAAGTGAGGCGATACCGCCCCCGCATAGGCCTGGAATCCCTGCTGGTAACAGCGGTATCCAAATCCTCGGCGATGCAAAGGGCCGGCAGAGCGGGACGAGAGGCGTTGGGGAAGTGCTGGAGATTGTATACCGAGGATCAGTTCTACGCGCTTGCGGATGCGACGCTGCCCGAGATGCTGCGATGTGATGCTGCTAGCGCCATCTTGATGCTGAAAGCGCGCGGGCAGGAGGATGTGCTGAATTTCCCATACCTTGATCCCCCACCACGGGAATCGTTGGTGAAGGCTCTGGAACAGCTGTTTGCGCTTGGGGCGCTGAACTCCAATGGCAGGATCAACGAGCTGGGGAGGAAAATGGCAAAACTTCCTCTCGCTCCTACCTTAGCGCGGGCGCTCCTGGCGGCGGCGGAACCCGCGATGGACTGTCTAAGTGAAGTCATCGATATTATCGCCGCCCTCTCGGTCGAGAATATCTTCCTTACTCCCACGGGTGAGGAAAAAAGAGAGGAAATGGAGGAAGCCCGTAAAAGCTTGGAACGCCGCGAAGGAGACCATCTGATGCTGCTGAACGTCGTTAGAGGCTACGAAGCCGAGTCCGGGAATCGGAAGGCTTGGGCAGAAAAACATTTCGTCTCCCACCGCGCTATGCACAATCTCCTCGTACTTCTCCCACCAAAAAAAACTTATTCCCCACCCCTCTTTTCCCTTCCCATGTACACGCCGCTAACACACCCAGGACATCCGGAAACAACTCCGCCAATATACCTCGCGTCTCCCCTCCTCGCCAGCCCAATCGGAAATAACCCCCGAGCTGGCGACTCGCGTCCTCAAAGCTTTCCTGAAAGGCTTCTTCCACAACACGGCCCGCATCGTCCCTGACGGATCGTATAGAACTGTTCTCGGCTCCCAGCCCGTCTCGGTGCACCCGAGCAGCTGCTTGTTCGGGAAAAAGGCCGAGGGTATTGTTTACCATGAATTTGTCTACACTACGAAGCCGTTTGCTAGGTATGTTAGCGCCGTGCAGATGGATTGGCTGGTTGATGCGGCACCAGAGTATCTAGGGAGGGCGGCTGGGGAGGTGTAGTAGTTGAGTATGTATGTTGACCGGAGAAGAAGGAGGGGGGGTGATATCCGCTGTTTTATATGTACGATGACGACGAAATTGGTAAATACTAGGAGAGTGTCTGTTGAAAATGGACGGGAAGAACGTTGGTTTAATGTAATTAGTATTTTTATTTCCTTTTCCTATTTCCTTTCGAGTTCTTGTTTCGGCGTCGCATGGCATGGCATTCGATACCACAACCCCATACATATGGGTGAATTTTTTTTTTTTTGTTTTGGCTGCTAGTTCGTGGTTAGTAGTGGAATCATACGGCATCACTCGTTCTTTCGAATAGAGTTTGGCACCATTATGCTTCTCGCTTCAACAAAGATGTCCCCTGGCCCAAGGAAATGATCCATATCTTTTGTGGGGGGTTCAGAGAAAAAAAAAAAAAAAAAAAAAAAAAA
>JABYPW010001668.1:0-14285 GCA_016880775.1 Phymatotrichopsis omnivora
GTCGTCCACGGTGTTTACACTCTGTGTTACTACAGAAGGGTTCGAAGATAGAGCAGGGTCCAGCGTAGAGGGAGCAGTGGGGGGAGTATTTGCACTTCAGTTGATGGTGACTAAAGTGATAATAGTAGTAGTACTAGGTCACCTTCGGGAAGGCTATGTAGGGGTTAGTCCAACGGTTCTTGTTGAGGATGGTCAGGCCTTGTAAAATGTGCTAATGGTTGTTGTTCACCACTACTATGATAACAATCGAGGAAGCAGGTTTGCCAACTAGCTTATCCTTCGAAGCAAGCCAGTGGGGGGTTTAGGCAAGTACAACACCTTGGTTGAATATCTTGATCTTCTTCCAGATAAGTTACATATGTTCGATTTCGGAGGTGTTGAGGTCCGGGGTTGGTACATTGTGTATAATATACTTCTTGTGTAAAGAGTTTTGGTGAAGTCTGGTGGTGGTAGGGAAGAACTTGTGCATATCTTCCTCGATTGTAGGCTTGTAGGCAAGGACTTGTTTGGCGGTTGTATTCTACATGATAGAGAGAAAGACGTTGCTTTTAGAGAAGTGACTGGGGGGGGGGAAATTCAATTTTATTTTATCTTCACGACCCTACTAGGGGTCATCTACAAGAACCTCTACATACAGCTATGTAAAGCTATGATTGAGGTAGAAGACAGCTGACTCAAGGTAGGTAGCATGTCCTACAGTTTACAAGATAAAATATATGTTTGTTCCTGAGTCCTCCTTACTTACATGCAATAAATTAAAGAAGAAATGGGGTGGAAAGGAAAGAGTGGCGGGGGAAAGAAAAACTCCAAAAAGAAATGCGACTAGTATAAACGTGACTACCTGGTACATCAAACAGCAGAAAAACTTTAAGCGAAAGCAAAAAAGAAAAGCCCAGGGAACCCCTTTCCTATCTCCAGCGAGGTGAACCTTACAACAACCAGAAGGGATCGAGGTACAAGTAAAGAACACTAACCAAAGAGAAAGGAAAGGGAAAAGACAAAGGAGAAAACAGAAGGTAAACTCATGGAACTCTTACACAAAGGGAACAACAAATGCAGAAAAAGAGATGAAACACTGAGGGGCCTTAAGTCTCCATTCCCTCTTCTATCATAGCATGCAGGTTCTCCGCTCTCTTTTAGAGAAGTGACTAACAACTATCTTTATATACTTTTCCTTCTAAAGAAATGACTTAGAATAGATATAAGAGATTATATAAGAAATAGAACCTAATAGAACCTCTAAGACTTATTCCGATAAATATATATTACTAATCATAATATCCCTAGGAGTCATAATGGAAATGATTAGCAATATTATGAGAACAGATCACTGATCTTGAGGTGGATCATTATCATGCAATACAGCTTAATCTGCTTATATATCATATAGTCATGACTGACTACATTATACAAGTTACATAAGTTATTCCAATCATGTATTATGATGCATACCAGCAGTTGCTAAATTAGTCAGATCTCAGCTAATATGATACAGGTTACACTTTATAATCTTCAGAGGCTAGAGCCTATACTTGATATATAATATCCACTTAACAGTGGATGGGAGTACTCACGGAAGTTACTTATATAACATAACCTATTATTATGCATGTCTATGGTACCTCTGCTGTAACAACTATGACATCGTGTTTAGTACCCTGAGAGAACATGATAGCCTAGAGTATATCACAGCATAGATTTGGTCTTTCCTAAGTGAGAGGGAACTTACTTTCATGGACAAAGGCATAGCCTCAAGGTTCTATAAAGTGCATATAGGGGTACTACAAGGATCCCTAGTATCCCTACTCCTATTCAATATCTACCTTGAAATCCTAACTAGAGACAGTATGGCAGGGCTAAAAACTTGAATATATGTTGATAATCTTTGTATTCTAGTAATAGGAAATAGTTATATGGAAAATAAGGTGACCTTAGAGAGGTTCTATAAAAATGAACTGAAAAAAGCCATAGGGGAAAGAAAATTATCACTATTGGAGGGCAAAATAGAACTCCAGCACCTCTATCTAGGAAACAAGGAAGGACCAATAGTTATAGTACTAGTATATCCCATCTCCCTATCATCCCAGCTATGATATCTTATGTGTAATAAACTGTGGTCATGTACTTTCCTCCTTGTTATATTCTCCTTGTATTTCCTATTGTTAGTTGATTTTCTTTGAAATTCCACACTATAAATCATGAACTATCACTCAGTCATGTATAGTTACTTATGTTTAGATGTCTACCTTGCAGAGGTCATGGGAATAGTGTTTAGATTGAATAATGTATAGGAAAAGGTCATGTAGACAAAACAGGTTTAGAAGAGACTGCTCAAGAAGGGAGGCAGTACTCTTAGCAGTTAGTATAAAAAAAGGAGAAATCTAGTTAATCCTGTATTTTCTGTTTCTTTTTTCACTGTATGAAGGGTTACCCTGATGGTACTTAGCAAATGCACTGCTATGTCATATGACTATGTTATATGCAATTAAGTTTATGTGATACCCTATCCATACATTAGTGATCCAAGGGAATATCAAATCCTCTTTCTTTCTTCTTTATACAGTATCTTAAGTATACACTGTAGGAATATAATACTATTCCCATAAACCTTCAGCACATCATTATCTCACCCTTTGCATACCTCTTAGAGTTCTGGAAAGAGTTGTATCTTTTCTTCTATCCTGATTCACCTTAAACCCTGATACAGACTAAGGGTTACTTATATTGCTGAAGGAGTTATCCTTTACATTAGGGTTATTATAGACAATAAAGAGGGCTACCTACACCACTGCCAGAAGTAAGCAGAAATAGCCTGAGATGTTATAACCATGGTACATAGGCCTATGCATGATAATAGGTAATGTTATTTGAGCACATTTAGTATGTATACCCTACTAATGTAGCTTATATCTTTCCTGCATGTGTGGGATCTACCTCTGAAGATTAGAATATGTCACCTCTACTATGATGACTTAGGATCTAAGTAAGCTATTATCCTCTGGTATATATCCTAACATGTGATCAGATAACTCGGGTAACTCCTATGATATATTCAATCATGGTTGGAATAACCTTGAGCTAATCAAGCCAGTATCACATCATGATGATCAACATAAGATCCATGATCTATTGCTTATACACTGCTAATCATTTCTGTTATAACTCCTAGGAATGTTATGATTAGTGATACAATTTTATCAGAATTAGTCATAGAGGTTATAAGGGTTTCTTTCAGGTTTTATTTCTTATATAATCTCTTATATCATTAATGACTCATTTCTTTGGTCAGAAAGGGTATTTAAGGATGGTCTTTGGTTGGGACTTTATTATCAGTGAACCAAGGGAGGACAAGTAAAGTCAGGTCTTTATTCTTTCCTTTCTCTCTTCAGTCTACAGGCTAGCTATGACACTTGAGAATATATTCGTTATTACTCTTGAACTTTACTTCTCTCTCTCACTCTTCTAAAGGAAAGTTTATATGTGGATCTAAATTTAGAACTGTTGAGATATCTAAGTTTACTCAGTAATACGATCTTTGTTGAGTGGTACTTGCACTTTACCGAACTTCTAAATCGGGGAGACACATAATGTAACAGTATATTCTTAAGTCATAGCTAGCGATAAGACTCCCTTAGCTGATGTTGCCTCCACCCTTGCCCACTACTAGGGCAAAATACTTGACAAACTAGGGTAAGCCCTATATATTTCTACACATTCTGGAAGATACATTCTGGAAACTGAAGTTGAGCTTGACGATGCAGCTTAGAGGTTTATAGAGAAACATCAGATCTCCATAAAAAAACAACTTCATTGAGCTCAACAATACCTTTATCTAAGTCAGAGATTTTATTGGGGATGAGGCATACCAGGAAATAAAGAACTAGCTTTTACAAGACTTGTAAAGGCAGAAGGAGGAAGTAGAGGGTATACTCTTTTCCACCATCTTGACATACAAAACGATAGGGAAAAAGCTTCTTCTATACTGGTCTCCTTTCCTCTAAGGGTCATAAACATTTCCTTGAAGCTGTCAACTTCTTAAAGGAGCAGAAATAGGAGAATGCCTTCTAAGCTACCAAAATCTGGGAGTAGATTGAGCTGGAATTCTGATTCCACATCAACTAGCTCCAGTCAGAAAATGCCTCCCTAATCAATGACTTAGAAGTGGCTAAAATTGCCTTAGCCAAGGAGGACAGCTCATAACTTATTATAGAGCTACAGATGGACAATAACCATATAAGGGGCAAAAACACTTCCCTAAATAGGGAAGTGAGATCTCTTAAAATTCAGCTAAGAGAAAAAGAACTAGTGCTGAAGGCTAAGAGGTCAGAGATCCAGTCTCTAGTAGCTCTCAAATAGAGGGTTGAGGAAGTAGAGGCTAACCTTAAGGAAGTACAGACAGATGCTGAGTATTACTATAACCTTTACTAGTAATACAAAAGGTCTGCAGACTCATCAATATACCCCATACAGTCAGCTACAGAGAAGACATTGGACCTAGATGACTATTTACTCTCTCCTACAATACTGGATATGGAGCCAGCTATCCCTTTACATAGAAGGAGTAGGGGATTCCTTAACTTTGCACAAAAATTCTAGGATACACCTCTAGGCCCTTCCAGAGACAGGAGAATTGTCACTCTTTCTCCTCCTACCCCTGCTAGACTATCCAAACCTCAGCAAGGGTAACCTCCCCTCACTGGGAAGGATGTAGAGGAAATCATTTGGGGAGCTCTAAGAAACTTCTAGCCCCCATAACCACCACTACCTCCTAGAGCTGAGGGATCTGTCCCTTCTCCACCACCTCCTCAACAACTAGTCTAATAGTTCTAAGGACTGAAGCTACCTATGCTAGATATGTTTTTGGGTAAAGCTGATGACATTTTTAAGTTCTAGCTACAACTAGAAACTTACTTTACCCTTTAACCACACTCCTTCCCCACTAATGTGGTCAAAATCTAGTTCACATCAACTATACTCTTAGGGTCAGCTATCAGCTATTAGAGGATAAACTATGTCCAGTGGACAAACCCAACTGCCTGATAGGAAGACTTCCTTGAAGCAATCTAATCCAACTTTGGGGCCTATACCCTTTGTCCTAACTACATCACCAAGTTGATGAAAGCTATACATACAGGCCTAATCTTAGAGTTCATTACCTACATGAGAACTCTCAACACCATATGCCTCTGCAATGAGGCCTATCTAAAGGATTGGGTAAACTAAGGTCTCCACCATAACCTCTATGAAGCCATAGCCATGAGCTACTCTCTACAATATCAAATAACATAGGAGTGGTTCAACTAGGTTATCATGGTTATTCAACAAATGGAGGAAGTAGCCAAACCCCTTGGCTAGTACCAATGGCCAGCTTAGACTAATAACTCGTAGGGTATAAGCCCTAGGACAAAGGAAAGGCTAAGAAGGGAAAGGAAAGGGCTAAGAAATCTGACAAGCCAAAGTCTGACTCAAAACCTAACCCTACAAAACTCCCATATCTGCAGGGAGCTGAGATCAAGTAGGGCAAGGATAATGATGCCTGTTATAAGTATACTTACCAGGGTCATAAGGTGAGTAAATACTTTACCTTTAAGAAGGCTACCGTTCCCTCTACCAAGTAACATTTGACTAAGAGGAAATAGGATGACAAGGATGAGGAGAAGTCAGAAACCTCTAAGAAAACCAAAACCAAGGCAGTAGGTAGGGTGGTAGAATTACTAGACATGTAGGTAGATAGGGACAACATTCCAATAGTTTGAAGAGCTACAACTTGACAACCTATTTCCTTTGTTATTTCCTTTATTGAAGAAGAGACTCAGAAAGGTGTAATGTAATATATTTAGAGCTAGTTTTCCAGGGATTTCCTTAACCCTAGTTCTTGGTAGGTGGGCTGCTGGTTAAGTGGCTTATATTCCTAGTGATGATTGATGACCTCATAATCTAGGACTTATGATACCATGATGCATGAATTTTCTTATTCCCTTCTTATACTATATAAATATCTTCATATATCTTAGTAATTAATGTTTAATACTTGGTTTTTGTTTCTTTCCTCTTTTACCTGCCTAAGGATAGCCTTAAGGTAGAAATATGTAGATTGTATAGCAGTGCTAATATTCATTAACTCTTACCACCTTTTTACTACTGTCTTCCTCACACTGCACCCACACATATACACATATAATTATGTACTGCAACATCTAGCCACAATGTTCCCAGGAGAGATTAGGGATCCTATTTGTATACATGATGACTATTGCTTCCAAAACTGAGGGCACCAAGTATAGGAAGTATATCAAGGTACTACTGATACTTCACTGGCACACCTCTGGCAACGATGAAATCTGAACCCACACCATAACTGCTACTGCCAAACTCAACAACTGTACTATAGGAGTAATTATCTCAGATATGCTCCCGGTCCCTAAATGCAAATGACAGGTACCTATTAAAGTTTATGCCTATGATAGAACTTGCAAGTAAGAATGGTACTATATCCTGAAGATCTAGATGCAAATCCAAAACCACAAGGAAAACATCAACTTCGATGTAGGACCAATACCTCCTGATGTCGATATCTATCTCCCTGTGAAGTGGTTGCAAGATCATGACCCTATTGTAGATTATAACAAGGTAGAGTTAGTAAGTTTCTACTCTAACAAGTGCAAACATCATCTTATCAAACCCCAGATCTCAATAGCTTTAGCTCGAGAGGTGTTTTAAGATGATAACTTCTACACTAATACTGTAGCTATGGGTGGAGGTTTACTTGGGTGCGTAAACACACCTATAAGTCCTTTAGAGACACTGAGATGGTGCTCTACAATAGTAAGGCTACCTTTGGAAAACTCCATAGAGCTTTTCCTATAATCCTTATCTGTCAGCTCTTTAGAACAAAACAAGTAAGAACAACTCTTCCCCAAAGTCTTCTTAGAGCAGTTAGCATCTCAACTGCTACCTGACTGAGAATAGGACATGAAGTTGATGTTGAAGGATAGAGCCTAACATCCCTGGGGACCAATTTACAAACTTTTGGAGACTAAGCTCAAAGCCCTCTGTGAGTACATTAATACCATACTCAAGGAAGGCAAAATAAGACCTTCCAAATCCCTATCTGGTGCTCTAATATTCTTTGTCAAAAAGGCTGATGGATCCCTCTACCTCTGCATTGAGTACCAAGGACTTAACAAAGTCCTTATCTAGAACCGCTATCCCCTTCCTCTCATATACGACCTTTACAACGGAATTGGGAAAGCCAAAATCTTTACTAAATTCGATCTCAAGAACAGATACAACCTAATTTAGATCACTAAAGGGGATGAATAGAAAACTACCTTCTATACAAGATATGGGCAGTTTAAATACCTTGTCATGCCTTTCAGTCTATGTAATGCCCTGGCCCTTTTTTAAGAAATGATGAACACCATCCTCAGAGATCTCCTTGATGTTGGCATCATCATCTACCAAGATAATATCCTCATCTATTCAGAAATGCAGCAGGAGTATGATTGCCTGGTATATGAAGTCCTTTCAAGGCTAGATAAACAACAGTTAGATCTAAAACCCTCAAAGTGATATTAGGCAGTTGACAAACTTGAATTCCTCAGGTTTATCATTTCAGCTTAGGGGATTAAAATGGCAGATGATAAATTCTAAAAAGTTTAAGATTAGCCAACTCTGAAAATGGTGACTAATGTCAGTTCCTTCTGAGGCTTTGCTAACTTCTATTGAGTCTTCATCAAAAACTTCTCGAAACTAGCAGCCTCACTTATAGACCTCACTAAGAAAAATACTCCTTAGAAATGGGGAAAAGCTCAGGATCATTCCTTTTTTAAGCTCAAGAAACACTTTACCACTGTACCCATTCTCTTACACTATAACTCCAGTATTCCTCTCTTGGTGGAAACTGATGCGAGTAACTTTGCCATAGGTAGAGTTCTCTCTTATTAGTTCCTGGACAGCTCCCTGTATCCCATTGCCTATTTCTCCTATAAGATACATCCCATAGAGCAAAACTATGAAATCTACTACAAGGAAATACTAGCAGTCTATACTTATCTTTACTAGGAATAGAGGTATTAGTGTAAAGGTTCCCTATCTCCTGTCTTGGTGTTGACTGACCACAAGAATTTGGAGTACTTTGCCACAACCCATACATTATCACATAGGCAGGTAAGGTGGATGTAGAAATTGGGGACAATTGACTATAAAATCATGTATAGGCTAGGTACTAAGAACACCAAGGCTGATGCACTATCACAATGTGGGCACCACGTCCCTACAGAGGGGGCACTAGCATACAAACTCCTTTTCCTCAAACTAGGATAATACATTAGGGTATCCAAAAGTGTTGCTCTCAACATCTATCCTGAGTTCATCGAGGACCTTTGTCACAGTCTGGTCTCTAACCTAGAAACCTATGAACTTATCAACAAGCTTCCATCTAGCTATGAAATCGCAGACAGTATGCTCCTCTATAATAACCTGTAGTTTATCCCTTCATACCTCTACACTTTAGTTATGAAGACATGGTATGATCACCCAAAGGCTAGCTACATAGGCTGAGATAAACTCTACAAGCTCGTCACTAGGGACTTTTACTGGCTGACACTATACAAAAACATAGCCAAATACATCACTGCTTGCCACATTTGTCAGATAAACAAGGCCCATTGATATAAGGCTAATAGCTAACTCTTACCCCTAGAGCTCCCTCATAGGCTATGGGAAAACATCTCTATAGACTTCATCACTGAACTTCCTCCCTCAGAAGGCCACATCTAAATCTAGGTTATTGTAGACTGGTTCTCAAAAATGGCTCATTTCATCCCTCTTGTCACCAATACTAACTCCAAGGATCTGGTGAACATATTCATTTTGGGAATCTGTAAGCATCATAGCCTCCCCACTAATATTGTCTCTTACCGAGACCCAAAATTCCAGGCTTGGTGAAAAGAAACCATGACTACCCTAGGTATTAAACTATTACTATCAACAGTACCTCACCCCTAAATAGATAGCTAGACTAAAATTCTCAACCAGATCCTAGAAGCTTACCATTAGTACTATGTTACCTATGACCAAATAAACTGGGCAGCTCTCTTGCCATTGGTAGAGTTTACCTATAACAACTTAATCTCCTCCACCACTACACAAATACCTTTTTACACTAACTACAGGTATCACCCATCCCCAGATGCCATATCAACTATTAAGACCTTTAAAGGATCTCAGGAACTTGAATACAACTAGAAGGACATCTGTACATGACTGCTCACTATCTAGCAAAGGGTAGTAAGGTGGTATAATGTAAAGCACCTCACCTTCCCTAAGCAAAATCTAGGATCCTTGGTCCTACTAAAGAAGGAAAACCCCCTGAACCTTAAACCTTTGAAGAAACTCTATGCCAAGTTTACCAGCCCCTTTGAAGTCCTCAGCAAAGTAGGACCTTGGGCATATAAACTCAAACTTCCCTTCCATTGGAAAATCCATCCTGTTTACCATGTCCCACAACTTGAACTGTACAAACAGTCATTGCAGTACCTGGCTCTGACAAAACTGACTCTAGAACTCGATTATGGTCAGGAGGAGTACTTTATTGAGGGAATATCAAAGGTCTAGTTTAACAGCAGAGGAAATATCTAGTGTACTTTATACTCTAGGAAGGTTATCCATATGATCAAGATACCTGGGAACCATTGGAAAATCTTCCAGTAAATGGAGAACTGATCGATGCTTTGGTTAAGTTCTATAATGACTAACTTTATGCTGAAGAGAATTCTAAGAGATATAAGGAGGATGGGTTAAGGAAAAAGCAGATAAGGATATAGGTAGGTAAGTCCCCTTATCCTTTACTTAAAAAGGTTAAGGGTTATAGTCATATCGACTTGGACCGCTTCACTATAAGGGATATGACCTTCACCTGCAGTAGTAGGGAAGCATCTGAAAACCTTTTACAGTAGACTCTCTCATCAGGAGCTAGTAGAAGAAATGCAATATGCTAATAACCTTATGTATGTAAGGGCACATACATTTACGAGGGGTGTAGTGTTACAGCCATGGTATGTAGGCCTATACACGATAATAGGTTATATTACTTAAGCACCTTTAGTACGTATACCCTACAAATATAGCTTAGATCTTTCCTGCATACATGGGCTCTACCTCTGAAGATTGGGATGTATCACCTCTATAATGATAAGTCAGGGTCTGACTAATCTGTCATCCTCTAGTATGCATCCTAACACATGATCAGAGAACTCCAGTAACTCCTATAATGTAGTCAATCATGGTTAGAATGACCTTGTAATGATCAATCCTATATTGCATGATGATAATCAATATAAGATCAGTGATCTGTTACCTATACACCACTAATCATTTCCATTATAACTCCTAGGAATGTTACAATTAGTGATACGATTTTGTCAGAATGAGTTATAGAGGTTCTAAGGGTTTCCTTTAGGTTCTATTTCTTATATAATCTCTTATATCATTAATAACTTATTTCTTTAGTCAGAAAGGGTATTCAAGAAGAGTCTTTAGTCAGGTCTTTATTCTTTCCTTTCCTTCTCTAGGGGGAGAGGGCTACGGTTATGTCTCTACTTTTAGTTAAGTGTAAATGCCCTACTGTAGTGCCTTAGGTAGTTGTTAGGGAAATTTATTTACTTCCTTTCCTTCTCTCTTCAGTCTATAGACTAGCTATCAACCTTAAGAATATATTCATTCTTACTCTTAAACTTTGCTTCTCTCTCTTGCTCTTCTAAAGGAAAGTGTATTTGTGGATCCAAACTTAGAACCATTGACATATCTGAGTTTACTCAGTAATATGATCTTTATTGAGTGGTACTTGCACTTTACTGAACCTTTACCTCAAGAAGACACCTGCCATAACATGATTGTACTTAGTAGGCTCTAGAGGCTTTCTACAGGAGTAAAAGGCCTAAACCCCTTCATGGCTCTAAAACTAGTCTAAGCAGTAGTAATACCATTACTACTCTATAGAGCAGATATATTCCACCTCTTTAAGGTCACCCAGTAGGCCACTAGAGCAATTTATAAGGTTATAGCAGTAGGAGCAAGATAGGCCTATAGAATGCACAGATCTTCCAAAGGAAAGAAGTGCCTACTTAAAGCAAAACTATAGATTGCGGAGCTCTATATAGCTAGGTACCTAGCAAACTATAGAGCAAGAATACTCACCATTGACTGAAGACACCCCAACTTCCACAGACTGCTAAACATGGCAGGGAGAAAATTATAAAGGTAAACCTTGATATGAACCCTATCATGGAACCTAGAGTCCTTGGCATATCCTATGACAAGATAGCTTTAGATCAATGCACTTATCAGAACAGTTTGAAAAAGCATTATAAGCTAAACACTATCAAACTATAAGCTTCCTCCAACAGTACACCCATAGTCCATATTATTAGAAGGAAGACCAACAGTAACCTACTTCCTGGAAAAAGATAAAGCAATCAAAACTTGGCCAAGTATCTTAAGCCTAGAAAAAGTAGCGATCTTCTTATACACCTCCAAGCTTAGTGAGAAATACTAGGTAGGATTTGCAACATTACTGTATTACAATGGACAGGAGGTTGGCAAGATCTCCAAGGCCCTAAGAATAAAGGTCTAGCTATTCTATAGAGAACTTAAAGTAATATAAAAGTATTCAAGGAAGCCTGAATAGATTTCCACTGATTAAATGACAACTAAAGTGCTCATCTTTTCCAACTCCTAGGTAGTGATAACAGCCACAGTAAACCTGCTACCTGCTCCTACCTAATAAGTTACCAGAGAAATCTTCCTACTAAACTGGAAACTAGAAAACAAGAAGGTCAAAACCAGAATCAAGTAGGTACCAGGTTATGCTAGAATAGAAGGTAATGAAAGAGTTGACTAACTAGCCAAGGCCCAATCTAAGAAAAAGGAGCTAAAGCAAACTAAAAGCATTGATACCAAGAGAGTACTAACCTAATCTACAATCTAATGTAAAAGTAAAGAAAGGCTCTGGAAAAGATTTGAAGATTATGCTATAATACTACTCGAGCAAAAAGTTAACCCTTATACCATAAAAAATAACTACTAAGTAGTAAGAGCCTTATAGTTCTGAACTGGCTATTACTATATCCCTAATCTCCTCCACTTCGATTGTAACAGTAACTACTGCTTTTGTAGAGATTCATAGTTACTGGAGCACTACCTACTAGAATGTCATACCATAGCTAAGCTAAGGAAGCTGTGCCATGGAAAATACCTTGAGTACCTGCTCTATAAGGATATACAGCTATGGAAAAAACTCATCAAATAGGGAATTGGAAAGCTGCTGGATAAAATAAACAAAAAACCCCTACCCCCAATAGTAATAAAAGAAAGAGTAGAGCTTAGTACAGGATCAGATAATGAACTGTGAGGCACTATTGTAGTGAGAGTTTTTTCCTTTTTTCCATTGTAGAACTCATAACTTTTTTCTTCTTCTTTTTTCTATTTTTACTTTTTTCTTGTATGAGCATGAGTGGGGAAGGACTTTAGGCTTCTTTGTAAATGGTACAAGTTAGTGACAGAAATTACTTATATAGATTGGGTCATCCTTTCTTCTTCAGTTATGTCTTTGCTTTTAGTTAAGTATAAATGTCCTGCTAGAGGATCGGAAAGATGTAAAACTATAGTATGGGGAAAATAAAATCATCTGCTTTCTTCTTAAGGTGAAGATAGTCTAGGGGTATAGCTATGCTGGTGTCATTATGTAGTAATGCACAATGTTATAGGGTCAAATCCCACTCACGGTATTCTATAGCATAAATTTCTAGTTGATCACAGGTTTTGTAGCATAAGTGAGTTTTTCCTGACTAAACATGGTCACCTAATCACTGGCTCAGTCCATGTAAGCAAATGTGACTAATGACCTTAATAGATGTATGAAGGGTTACCCTAATAGCACTTTGTCATAGGCCTTTAATTCTGGTAGTATAGCCTACCCATGCTCAGTGTACTATAGGAAGAAGCAAACCTCTTCTTTCTTCTTTGCTATTACATTTAGTTAAGTGTAGATATCTTGCTAGAGGAAAAAGGTTTAGATGTAAAACTATAGTTTAGAAAATTTAAGAATGTCTTCTTTCTTCTTTTTCCTTCAGTTACATTCTTTCTTTTAATTAAGTGTAAATACCCTGCTAGAAGATATAAGGGTGTAAAACTTTAATTTACAGAATTAGAAATGATTTTCTTTCTTCTTATACTATATGAAGGGTTACCTTAAAGGTGCTTAGTGAGTTTACTTATATGTTACATGACTATATCATATGTAATAAAGTTTATATGATGCCATATATGTACATCAGTGATCTGAGGGAAGTGCAAAGGCTCCACTTTCTTCTTAGCGATATGAAGGGTTACCCGAATAGCACTTAGCAAGTTAGCTCCCATATATATAGATATGTTCTTGAAATTAAGTTTGTGTATATGCCTTACCTTTACAATAGTAACTGAAGGAAGTTAAGATCCTCTTCTTTCTTATTAAAAAATAAAGGTTGCTATACTGACTACCCAGTCCTATTTCATGATAAAAAGGAAATGACCACTGTAACCTTTAGGAAAATATTATAGTCAGAAGCAGCAGAGAATTTCTTTTATAAAAGGAATGGGTAATATAAGGGGCAGGAGCAGAGGACTTCCTTTAGTTATTCTTTAAATCTATCCAGAATCTCTCAGTTATGATTTTACTCTTTATTTAGATATACGTGATCTGCTAGAGATATAGGATGTAAAATAAATTATATAGGGAATATATATCATGTTCTTTCTTCTTTTAGGCCTGTTACTTCTTCCTCCACTACTACAAACAAGTAAAAACTATCACTAGTGCTACCTAAGCTGATAAAAAGACTTTACCCATCACAAGAGAATGACTTTTTAAGTTATTTGCCATATACCATACCCTGCTAAATGAGATCATGAACCAGTGCAGTAACGATGTCATGTAGGATTGAATGGTATTTACTATAGATAGGATGAGAACTCCTGTAGTATAACTCACCTTATTCGCTACTGTCTCCCACATTGCATCGTTGAATCTTATGACAACTCCTATATTAATCACTAATAGTACCTTATATCACATCTTTTACAGCCTCTATGAGTAGTATATACACTGCCTAGAGTGTGTAATGAACCGTGGTCATGTACTTTCCTACTTGTTGTATTCTCCTTATGTTTCCTATTGTTAGTGATGTTCTTTGGAATTCCGCGTTATGAATCATGAATTATCACTCGGTCATGTATGGTCACTC
>JABYPW010001669.1:0-14281 GCA_016880775.1 Phymatotrichopsis omnivora
TCACCCCTAGAAAGCACTGTCACCCCTAGAAAGCACTGTCACCCCTAGAAAGCACTGTCACCCCTAGAAAGCACTGTCACCCCTAGAAAGCACTGTCACACAAAATCACACCCACTACCAGGATGTTTAGCACTGATACCTCCTCCTCTTCCAACACCTAGAATGCACCCAAGTACTCTACCTTCACCCTAGATAAGATACTCATGGTCAAGGAAATTTTCAGCTCAAACATTACTACTACACGCAGCCTATAACATATATTTTTTTCCATAGTTCCCAGAATTTCCTTGAAGTTTAGTTGGCCTAATAGATAATGCTAGTATCTTACAAGAAAATTTACATTAAAATAGATGTTTATATCACTACTAAATACTGAGAAATTTAAATTCCAAATGATGGAAAACATTCATTAGGCTATAAACTTAGAATAGTACATGCATTTGTTCATATCACTATCATAAATGGTGAGGGTTATGGCAGGCGATAGCGGAAAAACCCCCCCCCGGGTTTATGTAAGGAAAAACGTGTTTGTATAATACCACTTTTAGTTAAACCTAGCCATCTAAGTGTATTTAGCTAGCTTCAAAAATATGTCAAACCACACACAACAGTATTTCACATATGACAAGTCTATTATCAGTACCTTCACCTGTGTATTTCTTGACTTGATTATGTTTGAGCGTATAATTATAAATACAAAAATTGTAAACAAAAACCATTATAGGCGTATACTTTCATAAAATGTTTATTGCTCCACAGCTAATGGCCTTTTTGCCCTTAGGAAAAAAAAAAAAAAAAAAAAAAATATGCCAGATTATTATGAAACCTCACCTCTGATCGCTCAGATTCCGCAAAGTTTCTTGATAGCTCCTGATAGTTTATAAAGAGTTCATCTCACCTCATAATTGCGAAAATCACTTATCTCGCGCAAAGATGTCTGTACATGTATGTATACTAATTTTGTCGGAACCGTCCAGCACTTCCAAGAACCTTCAAGTATTTCCGAGGAGACGAGACGAAAGATTCCTTCGGTCACTATTGTATGGACAGGGCGTGTACACTCAATTAGGAGCAAAGACATGGTCGCATACATAGGAGCGTCAGGACGTACCTTCATCCGCTAAGCGCCGTCAGGGTAACCTTCATACGGCGAGAAGACGAGACGAACTGTGATGAGGATATCAAATTGCTAGTGCCTCATCTAAAACATTTTTACTTTACTTTGCACATAAGCTTAATCGTGAGACAGACGAAATTATTTCGCCGCGTCGCAAATAAAAAAGCAACGCAGATAATAAATTGGAAACGGCAACAAACTTACTTTGAGGATGGATTAGAACAAAAATTGCTTATTAATATTTTTGAGTTGTGCAAGTCAAACTGACATGAAAAGTAATACATGTAAGCGAAGATAAAAATGCAATACGAAAGGTAAATACTTAGGGGACTTTTTTGTCCACTATCACCGGCCATACACGCCTATCATTGTTAGAATAAACATGCACAGGATTTTTAACTTTGTTTCGTCATTTGTATTTCTTGTTTTGTGTTCTCGGGGAAATTTTTGGAATCGGGATATACGCCTTTGACGGCGGGGTCAATTTGTTTCTCGATGTCTTTGTTTCTGTTTCGTTTTTCGGATTACCCAACTTTAAGCATCATGTCTTCTCACTCGCGCTCCCGTTCGTCGGTATTTATGCCGCGACTTCCGCCCTTACGGGCTCTTTCTTTTTCTTCCTTCTTGAGTTCAGTTCCGTTTCATTTTTCCCAAATAAATTCGCTTTTTTTCCACACGTTCGCGTGTTTTTCGACAACAGTGTTTGTGGAATTTACGCCTTCGAATGTAAAATATGGGTTAATACCTCGTCGATGCTTGCGGGTTGAATAGATGTTCGTATCTGCAAGTCGGCGGGATAGTTATTGGAAGCGTAAGCGCACGTTCAATAAACTTGCGAAATAACCCCCACTTGACTGTCGCTATGGGGAAAAAATACTCCCATTTTAGGATTTGGATTATGTAACGCTGAGTATGTAAGCGATCAGACAAATTAAATGGGTGATTCTTTCTCATAGCTCATTTATAGCATCATATCTGCCCATATCATCCACAGTTGATATTTATTACCGTATTCGGGCGGCGTTGAGCTAAAGGGAGAGAAAAGTAAGATGGTTTTCTTGCGCGTGTCGTTCTCTTTAGCGGCAAACGACCTTTCTGCCCTCAAGTTTTTTTTGGAAGGCTAAAACTAATGTGCCTTGTTATTAGAAGGTGATCTTCATGTATTTTTTGTATATAGAATCGGCTATGCACATTGATAAGTTTTTATGCAGTTTAATAAGCAAAATGAACAGGCTTTGTAACGAGACATGATACATCCGAGGTTAGTGGAGGCCTAAAAACAAGCGCCACATATACCAGTCCTGATGTTAACGTGAACCACATTGCGTTTCTCCTTTTCTGAGAATACAGCCGTGCCGGAAAAATCAGGCATTGATTTGTAAGGTATTTACGACATGTTCTTCGCTCAACTGGGTTTGAAAGATACCGAATCAAGATAATATTTGCTAGAGCCTGAAGTCTTGTACGGTCATGTTACAACGTAATCGAGTTTACGCGCTTTATTGCTCTATAACGGACTGCCCTTCCTAACGACTCCTTCCATCTCCAATAACCCTTTTCACCTATATACGATATGCATTTACAAATTGAAATTCCGCCTTAAAGCACTCAAACTATGGATACAATACGACAGGTCGAGACCGAGACGGAATTCCATTGGGATGGAGAAACCTGCCGCAAATTTGCCCATCTTGTTTGTTTTCTCCACCAACTTAACCCTATGCCTGACTCGGAAGCGGTAGACGATAACGATGATTCGAGATCAAGCTCATCGCTTGAAGTTCTCCCGGAGCTTGATGTTTCGTCCCTATCAGAAACAAATTTTCAACAGACCCTCCTAGACGCGATTGCATTTGTTGCTACAGTTGGGCGAACTGCGGAACACGTGGTCGCAGTCGCTCTTGAGAAACTGGATGGAGGAAAAGGTGTTCGATTTCGAATTTCCATGAACGGCGGAGTTCCCGGGGAGGTGTTAAATGGGTTGGAAGAATTCGGTACTTTTCTAACTAAGATTAATACTGGGAGTATGTTTATTCTGCCTCGCTCGTTTCAAAATTACATATCCAACCTTTTTATAGTGTACGCGGAAAGCGAGGCTCAGCAACACCTATTCGACCTGATTGTCAAATTCAAAGAACGCAATCTGGCAGCGTTCCTAAGGGGTGGCCTCGGCCCACCAGGCCTTCTTACACTCTTTGAAGAAGCCCGTCGCAAAGTTATGCTTCGTGGGAAAGTTCGATATCCTAGCTATTCGGAGACCCTCAAGATATCAGCCGAAGAACTTGAATCAAATGGGATCTACAACGCAGATACGCATGAGAAGCATATGAAAGCGGCTTGGTCTTATTTCACCAAACTTCATGATCTTTGCGAGAAGTCAGCGAACATGGAGGGCGGGGGGATGGCTTTTCCGTCGAGCATTAATGTCGAAGCAGTGAAGGAACTGATTTTTTCAGCTTTCAAAGGACGGCATTCAAAGTGTTTTTGTTATCTCATGAACCTAGGAGACGAGACAGCCTACAGTAAACTGCACACGTCACTTCGAAAACTAAGTCGATACTGGCAATGCTCTTTGGACCTCGTGAAGTGCGCCCGCTCAAAACCCTTTGCAGGCCTTTTCGGAAATATCGAGTTCTGTGCAATTCCTAGACCACTCGCAAGACGGGCACCGCATTTCGTATCTCCTAGTGTGAAATGGTTGCTCAACGAATTTCTCATATCATTAGGATACCGCAATGGGGAGTTGGCAAAGTTCTGCGGCAGGACGGGTCGGAGATTTCCCGACATGGAAGCGGAGTTTAGACAACTGGCGAAGAGGGGGTTGTATGTTCACGCGGAAATTGGACTTATTTTCTTCTATGGAGCACATCCAGAGTTGTCCCCGGCATCGTACATTGGATGCAGCAAGTATGCATGCTTCTTGTGTAACACCTTCATCAAGCATCATCCATATTTTCAGATTAAAGATACACACAAAAAAATTTACCCTGGGTGGGGCCTTCCGGACCCCGAAGTTGGTCACTGGCCTTTGGATTTGGTTGAAGCGACTCGAAAAACGATGCGCGATTTGGAAAAAGCAGCGAGATTGGCTTTTTTTGAGTCACCAAGGGAGTTGAAACCAGTATTCCTTCCGCCAGATTCAGCTTCCGGCGTTTCGGAGACGGTGGCGGGGCTATCGGATACACAGGGAGATGCAACACCACGGAGCACTAGAAGCGGTCCGATCCCCGAAGTGCTAGATTTTTCGATAAATAGATACCTCACCGCCGATACCGATGAGCCGAGCGAATATCATATAAGCAGTTCCTTCCAGAGCATGGGACTTAACGATAGTACATCTATAGTCGGTGAGTACCGGAAATCCTTTTGTTCACGATGTATCAAATATAGTTGTGTCATTATATGTTCCAAGGGCTAAATATTTTTCAGCATATCAACCCGAGAGCAGCGGAATGTGCCATGCCTGCACCAAAGTCACAACTAGACGATGCAGTAAGTGCAGTATCAAGTATTACTGCAGCACGAGATGTGAGGAGGAAATGGAGCCGATACATATCTCCTCTTGTTCTCCGGACCGACAATTGGATTCTGCAGATTACCTTGCTATGTGTTGCTTTAAAAATATATTACCGGAAAGCAATCGTGTGGAGGGATTTGGATTCGATAGGTGCAGTAATGTTTCTGAAGCCACCTTTCTCTTTAGGCTCTATATCGAGCTGGTATTGCATCACAACGTTTCATCTCGGAGCCTCCATCGATGGCAGCAGGAAAACAGTTTGGCACATAACATATGGAAGACATATGAAGAAGCAGGCTCTCAAAGCATATATTATAGGTGGTTTTTAGTCAACAGGCACCTTCTCATCGCAACCACCCCGGAAGAGTTGCCAATTCCGACTGCCGCTCCCGATCCGCTCTTGGAATATCTCCGGATTGATATCGAAGATCTGCTCTATAATGTAAGAAAATTAGTTGACGGAGGGAAAAATAAATGGCGGAAGTGGAAAAAAGGAGGAACAAAAGAAGGGATAAAAGGGAGAATAAAAGGAATCTTAAGGGGCTCAAAATTTTGCTGTTTTAGGGAATAGAGAAAGAAAAAGGACGTGAAAAGGGATTTCAAAATAATGTAATTGTACAAGGAATTCAAAAGAGCCGGGGTGAAAGAGTAGTACAGGCAAAAGGGCAAGAAAAAGGATACTTGAATTTGTTGAAACGGGCTAAAAGGAAAAAATAGGGAGGCTTAAATCATTGGGAAATAAAAGGGAAACTAAATTGGTTAAGCATTTTCTACAACACGTATGCAAATTCATGATACATACTATATATAGATGGAACTTTACTTAAAGAGGAGAAAGAAAGTAAATAGCCGACCTTAAGTAAATTCACTATTAGCAATTTTGAAAATATTTAGAGATAGTGTTGTGCAAGATGGAAAATGAAAAAAAAAAAAAAAAAATTCCTATTAACGATGCACTTGAAAAGCAAAAGAAAGTGGTGAAAGAGGCACAATTGTAACCACAACTTACACAAAAATGTACTTGTAGAAGTTTGGAAAGCAGAGTTTATAAAATAGAGCTACAAAAATTAAAAAAGCTCACAAGAGTAATGAAATCGACTTTGAAATAAAATAACTTCTACCATTCTCCTAATTTAAAAGCCAGTTTATTCTCCTCCAGAGCAGCTTGCTACAACTGAAAAACTGAAACTAATACGAAATTCCATCTCGTGTTCGAAATAGCAGAAAAATTCATCCCCGAAAAACTCAAATATATATCAACTTTGTGTTCCGTATATCTGGCAACGCATGTATCACGTGACAATAATTGTGTGACACAAAAACTTTCTAAATGTGAACTTCGCATGTAGATGTACTGTCATTTTCAGATTCATATATATTATAAATTGTTGAATTATGATCCGTTTATATCGCTCCAGTGTTTGGTTAAGCAAAGGGCCTGTTTAGTGAAAATGATACCCATTAATTTCTTACCCTTTATAAGGCGTGCCTGTAACCATCCCACCACCAAAACAAAGGTCGAACACATACGTGTTCCCCCAGAAATATAATCTACTGGAGCTCAATCCCGAATATCTAAACACTCTTCACGGCCAATCGCCGACTTTGTATAAGGCAGGCGTAGATATAATTTACGACGAAGATTAGTCTGAATTTACCCACAGTAGCCATATCTATATTCTGACCAGTACATTCGCTAGGCGTAACCTCCCGAGTAAGGAAATCTATCCTCTCCGTTGGAAACGCCCAGAGTTCCAGAAATCGGTAGTAGAACTACAATCACGTAGTCATTGTGAAATATGGAGGAGAAGGGTTATAGTAGAACTGTAAATAAACAAACTGCGCGATTTACATTAATACTGTTTATAACGGGTGACACTCTCTTTATTCGTTCGTCAATAGATTTCTCTTACCAGGATGTTAGCCGAGTGATATATCATGATGTATTATATATGGCTATTAAAAATATACCTCATCCAGACTTATTTTCCATGGCTAAAATAACACCAGATATTCCACAAGAATACCCGTTTTGAATGGTATAAGTCAGGAGTACAGCCTTGTAGAATAATTGCAAAGTTACCGGGAAAAGGCGATGTGGAATGGTTTAGTATCGATAGGTGTAGTAATGCTCTTGAAGTTGTCCATCTCTTTGCCCTTGATACTGGATTGATACCGTGTGTCAAAGTTTGAACTCAGGTCATTCATCGGTAGCAGAAGTGTTAATGTTCTAGGATCACGACACATCATTCGGGTCTGCTAGTGCGACTAATTGAGTATGGTTTGTCTAGTTTGTTTCCGGTTGGCGGAAAAACTTTGGTAACGTTTATGTATCTTTTGGCGACATGCGAGTCTTTATATATCTCAAGTGTCCGCATTAAGTTCCTGCTAACTTTATCTAAGAGCTCAACTTCAATTCATTCGTTTTTGCTCTCCGCTCTCATTCTACGTTTGCTGCTTTTCGATCCGTTGTTTATTCAAATCCACCTCGATCTTATACATGTTGAAGCAGAAAAATAGTCTAGCACACAGTCTATGCAAGACATATGAAGAGACTGGCACTTTTAGTTGATATTATACTAGATGGCTTTTGAGGAGGTAAACACTTCAGCGATGCAAACGCACCGAAAAGGTCACCAATTTCTGCCATTTTAATTTGGTTAAGCTTTAGAAATATCTCCTAGCATAAGGTAGATGTATAGATACCAAAGACCTGGAACCAACGTCGAAGCTGTGGTATTGCTAAACACATTGTTACGTGCTGGCCATCAGCCATCACTACAAACGAAAGTATGGCTGGATTTAGGTTTTTGTGCATGTGCAAGCAAGGGTGAATGGGGTCAGCTGTGTGAGCAAGAGCTAGCGGATTTTTCTAAAAAAAAATTATTTAATAAGTGTTCTTTGAAGTGTTCTGGGATGCATATAAGAATAGTTCACAGGGAAAACATTGAAGAAGCTTGAACAAATAATGGCTTTCTTGTCAACCTCAGTCACCTTTACATACCTGTTACAGTCTGGAGCAATATGTTCTCGTCGATGACTTGAATACCACACCAAAAAGGCAAGCGGCAGCTATTTACGGATTTTGGAATTGTGTCAGTGAAAAGGAAAGGCTATTCTAGAGAGAAGCGTGCAAAATACTCTTCAGGAATGATAATTACGATGACTGCAACCTGCAAAAGGCATGCACTTCCGATGCAATTTATCAATACGTCAAACAATTGCTTCCTAATATACCCCCCAAATTTGAACGAATGAGCTATAATGTCTAACCACCAGAGGAATTCGAATAAGCAAGGTAGATATTTAATTGAAACTATTTTATTTGTTAGTATCAGAGAATCTTGCTTCAAAATGCTGACAAAACTTAGTTCTGAACCAACATTAAAGAGCTGGTAAAAATATAAGCGGTCAAATGTGGAGTTCGAGATTCGATTTTCTTTAGTTTATATTCGCTGAGCGCGTTAGTTTTTCCTCTTTTCCGGGGCAGATTTGCAGGTGGAATTTGCAGTGGCGTTGGATTGCAAATACCGATATAGGGTTTTCAAGATCGAGGTGTCTGGTTTTAGATATGGCCTTGGAAATTGAATGAATTATAGGGAGGAAAGCTAGAGCAGACAGAAAGGAATTGTTGAGCGATCGCAAATGAGTGTAAAAAGATGTGGAATTTTGAAGTATTTTTGATGGCCTGGGATTAGGTGATTTACCGTAAAATTTATGGATATATGTGTTGAAATGATAATGTGAATTTTTCCCGTTGCAGTTTCTATCAGTTTTCTTTTCTTCTCTTTTTTTCTTTTTTTTCTTTTCTTTATATATATATACTTTTGTTTGGAATATTACTTATGATAGCTGCGGCGATCACTTGTTCATAGTAGAGAAAAATTTTCGTAAGGCAAAAAAAAGTATTTCGATGATAACTCTGTTCTGTTCAGTTCCCTTAAAATGGCTGCGAGGTTCAGTTCCTTTAAATATTCCAAATACCAATAAGTACATGCACATGCACAATTCTTAGATTGATGCATCGAAAATAGTTACGGGCGTCTTGCGAGAAGAAGTGGGTTGTCAGATCACCCGTTTTTTTTTTTTTTTTTTTTTTTTTTTTGCGTTTTTGCGTTTTTGCGTTCTTGTGAACGGTACGAGAAGGAATCAGAAAAGTAATGGCAGAGTTTCAATTAATAAAATCAGGGAATCCCCGGATCTTAGTATTTTATATAATAATATCTAGTGTATTTAGACGATATGAAATTAAATAAGTTGAATAGGAAATCAGGAAGTTGAGTCAAACTATAAGCGTAGCAAATCGATTTTCGGGACTATGATACCTACGTTTTGTTTCTGAGTTTTTTTTTTTTTTGCCAATAACATGTAGAAGAACCCTTTGGAGTTGGCTTCGTAATTGGTACGCTTAATCTTCATTTGCTTTTCAGCTTCAGAGCTGGTCCGATCTGGACATGTGCGTGGTGCCATTTCAATAAGCATGATTGGTATGTATATCCATGGCTTCTTAGTATAATACAGAATACGATTCCCGGAGCCATTATTTGGCAAGCAAGGGGTTTTTCCTTTTGCGGCTGTGGACACATAATCCGGCTTCTACATTAGGAGACTGCAACATGAGATATCACTCTATAATACGTGTGCTTGAGAAGGTCGGCGGAAAGAACTGAGGTTAGCAAAAATAGTTCTTTACCCTCAAACACTAAATTGCCTTCCTCAATTCTATAAATAGCAACATAACATTTAACAATACGAGAGCAACTTCCAAACCATATAAAAAAAAACCTAAGACTTTATAGAAGGCCCGATGTGAGCTTCTGGGTAGACGTGTTTCACTATCGTTCCTCTTGCGATAAGTAGGCCTACATGATCACAGACGCATTTGTGAAGGCTGCCAATACATGTAACGAAAACATTTTTCATGTTTACCGACTCCCGGTCTAATTGTAGGAGTCTGTTTGCGAAAATTCAAAGTTTTTCGACCATTTCCTGACAAAAGGAGACGAAACAGCCTCCACCAAACTACATTCATCGCTTCGAAACTTGGGTCGCTACTGGCAATGCTCTCTGGACCTCGTGAAGCGCGCCCGCTTGGAAGCCTTTGCAGGCCTTTTCGGAAATATCGATTTCTGTGCAATTCCTAAAGCACCTGCAGCTCCCTCACCTTCCGTATTTCCCAGTGTAGAAGGCTTGCTCAACAAATTTCTTATATCCTTAGGATACGGCGATGGAGAATTAGCAAAGTACTGCGACGAGACAAACCAGAGGATGTCCGACATGAAAGCGGGGTTTAGACAATTGGCAAGAAAAGAATTACGTGTTCACGCGGAAATCGGACTTATTTTCTTCTATGGAGCACACCCAGAGTTGTTCCCGGCACCGTACATTGGATGCAGCAAGTATGCATGCTTTTTGTGCAATGCCTTCATTAAACACCATCCATATTTTCGGATTCAAGATACGCACAAAGAAGTTTACGTTGGATGGAGGCTTCCGGATCCCGAAGCTGGTCACTGGCCATCGGATTTGATTGAAGCGACTCACAGAACGATGCAGGATACGGAGAAAGCAGTAAAGTTGGCTTTCTTTGAGTCACCAAGGAAAAAGAAAGTAGCCTTTTTCCCGCCTGAATCCACTTCCGGTGTCTCGGAGACAGTAGTAGCGCCGTCAGTTGCGCAGGGCAAGACAAAACCACTGAACACCAAAAACGTTCCGACTACCAGCATCGAAAAGTGGTGGCATACGCACTTCGCCATTGCCCGCGATGAGTCGGATGGATACGGTGATATAGGCAGCTCTTTCTAGAACATGGAACTTAACGATGCCGCGTCTACAACTGGTGAGTAACAGGAATCCTCCGTCCACGATGTGCCAGGATATCATTATGCCATTACCATGTTGCAAGAACTAAATATGTTTCAGCCAATCAACCCGAGAGCAGCGGAGAGTGCCATGCCTGCAAAGAAATCACAACTAGACGGTGCGGTAAGTGCGGCAACAAGTATTACTGCAGTACATATTGTGAGAAGGAAATGGAACAGACGCACATCTTCTCTTGTTTTCCGGGCCGACCATTGGATTCTGCAGATTACCTTGTTATGTATTGCAAAAAAAATAAAATCCCGGAAGTTGCCCTTGTGGAAGGGTTTGGTTTCGATATGTGCAGTAATGCGCAAGAAACCTCCTTTCTTCTTGGGCTTTATATTGGGTTGGTATTACATCTCAATGTTTCATCTCGAAGCCTCCATCAGTGGCTGCAGGAAAATAGTCTCGCAGAGAACATATGCAAGACAAATGAAAGAACAGGCGCTCAAAGCATATAAGTGGTTTTTGGATAACAAACACTTTGTCGACGCAAACACGCCGAAAAAGTCGCCAATTTCGATCGTCTTCGATTTGTATGCGCTTCAAAAATATCTCCCGCCAAAAGATAGAGGGATTGATATCGAAGATCTGCAACAGACGTCAAAGAAATATGTTGCAATGCTTTATGCGTTATTACGCGCCCGCATTCTCCCACTTCCGCATTTTACGATATGGCTGAATTTAGGTTTCTGCACTTGCAAGTTCAATCGGTATCACTACGGCGAGCTAATTCTGACGGGTTTTTTTACATGGATTTATTTGATAAGTGCTCTTTTGAAGAGTTTTGGAAAGCATATGAGAGAAGCTCCTTGGGGAAGTTATCAAAGGACAAGGGACTCATTAAAAGATTGACGGAGCTTGAAAATAAAGGTATTCTGGTCGGCCTGCCGCGAGTCTACCCGAGCTGTTACGATCTGAAGCAATATGTTCTTATCGGCGACTTGAGTATCGATCCACCAAAGCCAGTGGGAGTTGATTATGGGTTTTGGAACTGTACCAGCGCAAAAGAAAGGCAATTGTGGAGAGAAACGTACAAACAACTCTTCGAGCATAATGACTACGACGACCGCGACCTGCACGAAGCATGCATTTCTGGTACGGTTTATCAATACGCCAAAAAATTACTTCCTAATATTCCCACCGAGTTTAAGTGAATGAGCTCCAATCTATATCCACTCGAAGGGAGGCCTAGGTAAATATTTAAATAACACTCATTTGCTATTTGTTGAAAGAAATTGATTTCAAAACGCTGACAAATCATAGTTCGGCGACGGCATGGAGATTCAAGGAGCCAAAAACAGTTTTCGAATGGCAAGGGCTATCTGCCGAGAATATTGCTATTATAATTAAATAGTTTGTAAGGCTGCCGAAAGGAGCGAAAGCTGCTCAATGATGATTGTCACGGTGGTAATATAAGCGATCGGACGTGGAGCTCGCGATCGGTTTTCTTTAGCTAATGTTTGTTGCGCGTTGTTTTTCTTTTCCGAAGTAGGTTTTTGGTGGAATTAGTTTTGGGCTATTGCGAACGTCAATTTAGGATTTTTGAGATCGGAGTGTCATGTTTCAGGGTGTGATTTTGGATATCAAGATGATTCAAAGGAAGAAATCTAGAGTGGGTTGATAAGCAAGCGAGGGTGAGAAGGGAGGAAATATTTTTGGATGGCCTGAGAGTGAGTGACTTTCTGTGAGGGATATGGGATATATGTGCGCTGAATTGATATTGTAAACTTTTCCGCCTCAAGTTCTAACCATCAGTTTTCTTCCTTCTTCTGCGATCGCGGCCCTGTAACGCCGGTTTCGGCGCGGGAGGCCGCGTCATGAGATTTCACTCTCGAATATGTATGAGTGGTGGAGAGCCGTGGCTAGAATAAACCCAAAAAAGTTATCTCCCGCTACTCGGCGGTAAGGAGAAACGTGGGATTAACAATGCAAAAACAACCGTCAGATCGCGTGGATACTTGACGTTTAACAATCCAACGCTTGCGTTAGGTGGGACTACATTAGTAGAGTACAGCTACATTGTGAAGGCTGCTATATGTAAGAACATATCTACTATTTTGCCGATTCCCAGCCTTAGTGTAGGAGTCCGTTTGTGAAGGACCAATACTTGAATAGTATTTCAAAACCACGTTATGAAAGAAAGGGTGAGTAAAGAAAAGCAGGAACAGTTGCGTTGGGGCTTTGGTGACCTGACGTTTTCCTGTAAATTTAGATCTATCTCATTTCTTATGTCTCAATCGTACGGTGATATCAAAATTTTGATTATAATTATGGACCAAATGTTGAATTTATATCAGGCGAACCGGCGCGTACTATTCTAGAGTATTTTATATATATACCTTTGAGTATAAAAATATGATTTAGATGTCTATACCCGCAATTTAACGGGCTAATTATTGAAAGCATAAGCGCTGGTTCGGGGAAAAATATTCCCATTTTGGAACGTGCAACGCCGAGTATGTAAGCGATCAGAGAAATTAGATGAACGATTTCGTTCCTATTGTTCCCCTATCATATGCTATCCATCCCTATCATCCATGGTTGGTATTATCACCGTGTTGGGTAGCGTTTAGTTGAGGGGAGACAAGAAAGACAGTGGTGTTTTTGCGAGTGCTATTGCATGCTTCGTTTCCTTCTGTGCCTGTAAGCGACGCTTATGTAATTAATGTCCATGCTCTCTCCGGTTAAACCTCGAACATCATAGACCCGACAGCGAAAAATCCTATGTTGGAGGCCTAAAAACAAGCGCCACATGTACCAGTCCTGGTGTCAATGTGAGCCACATTGTTCGTCTTCTCCGCTGGGATGGCACAGCCGTGCACAGATAAGGCTCGGAATTAAAGAAAAAGTACGCATTGATTGTGTTTGCATATCCTTCGCTCGATTTGGTGTGGAAGGTACCGAATCAGGTACACCACCTGTTATAATGAGGTCTTATAAGGTCTCGTTGCGCGTAATCAAGTTATGCGCCTTGGTACCTATCTACAACAGAAACTGCTGTCCCATCAACTCTTCCTGAAAACTCCTTCCATCTTTAACTACCTTTTCCGCCTGTATCTTTACGTGAAAATCTGCAAGGTATTCAAAACTATGGATACAACTCGGCCGGCAGAGACTGAGATGGAATTCCGTTGGGATGAAGAAACTCATTCCAAATTTGCCCATCTTGTTTGTTTCCTCCGCCAACTCGACCATGTGCATGACTCTGAAGAGGCAGACGATAACGATGATTTGGAATCAATCTCATCGCTCGAAGTTCTCCCCGAAACTGAAATTTCCCCCTTGCCTGAAACGAATTTGCAACAGATCTTCGTGGCCACGGTCGCATTTGTTGCTACTGTTGAACGAACTGCGGAACACGTGGTTGCGGTTGCTCTTGAGAAACTGGATGGAGGAAAAGGTGTTCGTTTTCGAATTTCAATGAACGGCAACATTCCTGAAACGATGTTAAGTGGATTAAAAGAATTCGGTAATCTTTTAACTAAGATCAATACTGAGAGTGAGTTTATCCCGTCTCTCTCGCGGTTCCAAACTACTTATCCAACATTTTTATAGAGTACGCGGAAAGCGAGGCTCAGCAACACCTCTTCGACTTGATTGTTAAACTCAAGAAACGCAACCTAGCAACATTCCTAAGGGGTGGCCTTGGTCCCCGAGGCCTTCTTACGTTATTCGAAGATGCTCGTCGCAAAGTTACGCTTCTCGGGAAAGTCCAATATCCTAGCTATTCGGAGGCCCTCAAGATATCAGACGAAGAATTTGAAGCAAATGGGGTCTACAAT